>VMDO01029652.1:0-22360 GCA_007922755.1 Pedetes capensis | reverse complement strand
CGTGGACTTGCAGGATCCACATATAGACACTTCAAAGACTTGTCCTGTGTGTTGCCAAAAGTCCCCCTTCATGAGCATTGTACTGATTTGCACTCGTGCCAGCCAGCGCAGCTAGTAAAAAGAATATGCCCATGTCCCCTGCATAGTCTCCTGGTCCACTGTAATTGGGGAGTGCGTGTGTGTGTGTGTGTGTGTGTGTCTTGGCCAGCTCGATGCGCTGCAAGTGGTATTTCGCTGTCTTTGGTTGTTTCACTGGAATTGAACACTGTTAGTCAGCCCCTTTCCCCGATCCTTCTTTTTGCCCTGGTCCCTATTGTCAGAAAAATTATTCAGCTTCATTGCCGGAAAAAAAAAAATTGCAAAGCAAACAAGTTAACGGATGAAAATTAATGTCGTCACTTACCAATCCTAATGCCTACCTGTACCTTCCTGAATCCTGTTCTTCTGTATGTGACCTGTATTTTTCATGTGATATATATGTGAATTTAATGTATATAGTATTTCAATATCTGCTTTTTCACGCATAAAAATATAATATAGATTCTAGACATAGATGTATAGATATTCTTGAACTTCCTTTCATGTCATTAAATATTCTTCTAAAATAATTTCCATGGCTGTTTAGTGTTTCAGTGTATTAATGGGTTAAATGGAATGGTAGATAGGTATATGCATCTGTGTCCATATTTAGATTTAGATATGGGGATATTCGGGCTGGGATTTAGCTCAGTTGGTAGAATGCTGCACTGCAGTCTCTGAAGTCCCGAGTTTGATTCCCAGCACCGAAAAAATGGGAGAAGGACCTGGCAATCCACTCCCAAGACAATCCCAAAACAGTCAGCCATTGAAAACCCTATGAGGTTCGCTATGAGTTGGATATCGACTCGACGGCACCTAACAACAACAGCAACAACAGTGGGGATATTTATTTTGTTTTAATTTCTTTTATATATCGTTTTTTATTGAAACCATTGCTACCACAATTACATAATTGCACAAATGTTGCTTACTTTCAAAATTATTTCCTGAACATATATTGTTGAAAGAAAAATTGAAATGTTGAATGATAGAGGAAATTTAAAAACTTCTTAGGCAAGTTATATCAGGACATGACCATCTATGAAGATAGTAGCATTTAACCTCATAAGCATACAATTATGATGAGAAGTGGAGAATTTTCTGGACTTTGTATTATATTCTCCTCTGTTGTTGTTGTTAGGCGCTGTATAGTCACATCTGACTCATAGCAACCCTCATTGGGTTTTCAATGGCTGACTGCTTCGGGATTGCCTTGGGAGTGGATTGCCACATCCTTCTCCCGTATTCTCTTCTGTAGTCCTATAGTATTTGGATATTTTTTGTTTTTATTTATTTCAAGTATTTATCTTTGTATAAATATTACAATATCATAATAGGACATTTGAAATATACTGGTAAGGAAGAGTCAAGCTTCGTGATATTGTGCAGACCTGTAGTCCCAGAGACTTGGGAGACTGAGGTAAGATGATCACAAGTTCAAGGCCAGGGCCATCCCACACAACTTAAGGAGATCATGTCTCAACATAAAAATATATATAGGGGATTGTAGGTGCACCTTAGTGGTACAGAACTTGTCTAGCATGCATGAAGCCCTTTCTTTAGCTCTCCAGTACTGTAAAAAAAAGAGTCCAAATCACTCCTGATACCCCCACTAAGCAAAAACAAACAGAATCCTTTAAACTATTTAGAACATGTATATAAAACACTGTTGTTAGGTGCCTTCGAGTTGGGTCTGACTCATAATGACCCTATGTACAACAGAATGAAATTTTCCCTAACACTGTCCCATGCCCGGCACTATGTCAGCACTTCTCTACTGTTCATTGGGTTTTCAAAGGCTGATTTTTTTTTGGGGGGGGGAGGTTGTTTTGCCAGGGAGTTGCCAAGTCCTTCTATTTTTGCAGTGCTGGGAATGGAACCCAGGGGCTCAGAGTGTGCAGAGCAGCACTCTACCGAGGTACATCCCAGCCCCATATAAAAAACTGATGCCTCCAAACATGTAAAATAAAAATGTGGGATATTTTCGCCATGTCAGGTCTTTCTTATCTTTCTTTTACTCTCCTATAATTTTGTTTTTAATTATTATTCCATTTTATGAATAAGCTATAATTTCTAAAACCCACTCCTTTGATGTATTTTAAAATGGTTTTGACTTTCCCCCAGAAAGAGTAAAGTTAATGAAGATCACATTTGTAGATAGGTATTTGTTGTTGGCTGTTGTTGTTAGGTGCCCTCAAGTAGAGTCTGACTCATAGTGACCCTCATAGGGTTTTCAATAGCTGATTGTTTTGGGCTTGCTTCAAGAATGGATTACCAAGTCCTCCCATTTTTTGCAGTACTGGGGATCAAAACTGGGTCCTCAGAGAATGCAGAACAGCACTTTACTAACTGAGCTAAACCCCAGCCTTTGCTGACATCTAGGGATATCTAATTGCCTTATATACCTTGCCATGTGTTGCCAAATGCTTTTTCTATAAAATTTATGCCCACTGACAGTATAAGAAAGTTCATATTCCCTGCTCATCTTCTTTAATTAGTATTTTTAAATTATGAGAACTGATTAGACTTATGGATTTTTTTCTTTTATTATTTCATTTTACAAGTGCATTGCTTTAAAAGAAACATAAATATTAAATATACTCAATAATGACTTTAAGGAAACTATGCGTTTGCCAACGATTTGTAATTTTTAAAACAAATGCAGAATTATACTGAATGTTTTATATGCTAAATGTACATTCTATACACTCATACTTTGTTCTATGGATATTTCCTTTTCAATGTTATAAATGCTCATAAAACATATTTTGCTGTTCAATATTTTCCTACAACACACTGCCAATCTATAGGTGGGTCAGAATTTTTAAAAAGTGTTTCTTTACTTTGGGCTTAAAAGTAGTTTTAAAAATCTTCCACAGTAAACCTAAGTCTGTGTTGAATAATTTTGTAGCACCTCTCCTATAGTATTACCTGCTTAAAATGAATACCTAAAAATGGAATTGAAAAGTACAATACTTTTAACTTCTTTTACTGTATCATCAAGTAGCCTGGATGTATCAATTTACAATTCCAGCAATACATTAAAGCAAAGCCCATTTTCCTGCACAAGCTCCTCCCTAGATATTTTTTACCAATATAATGCTATAAAAGCCATTATCTCACTTTTTATCTTGCTTTTTCAATTAAAAATACTTTTTCTTGCAGTTAAAATTATATAAGTTCATTTTTAAAAGAAATTGGATACCATTTATAGGCAAAAACAAAATAAAAATCCCTTGTTTTCCTATATAATAATTGTCAACCTTTTGGTCCATGTAAAAGATCTATTTTATAGCTTTAAACTTCATCTGGCCTCAAGTTTTCATGAACTTTAATGTCTCTTGTTTCTATTTTTCCTCATTTAAACTGAAGCTGATAAGAATATTCTGATGCACAAATCATTGCTTCTGTTCAGTATTATTTCCTGAACATTCTTACAGATTTAAAGTACTCCATTGCTGTTATATAGTATGTTGTTGTTGTTGTTGTTGTTGTTGTTAGGTGCCATCAAGTTGGATCTGACTCATAGCAATCCTACGTACAACAGAATGAAACATTCCCCAACACTATGTCATGCACACGGTCTTTTTATGATTGCATTGTTGCAGCAAGTATGTTTTTTTTCTCATTTTGAGTCACGCCACATCAGCAAATGGAGGTCCCAGATGCTTTACTCCATTCACATCATTAAGATCGACTCTACTTCAAGAAGGGGCTGGGATTTAGCTCAGTTGGTAGAGCACTGCGCTGCAGTCTCTGAGGACCCGAGTTCAATTCCCAGCACTCCAAAAATGGGAGAAGGACCTGGCAATCCACTCCCAAGGCAATCCCGAAACAGTCAGCCATTGAAAACCCTATGAGGGTCGCTATGAGTCGGATACCGACTCGATGGCACCCAACAACAACAAAACTTCAAGAAAGCAACTCTTTCCCAGTTATCTTTTGAATGCTTTCCAGCCTGGGGTGGGGGCTATCATTTTCTGGTGCTATATTTGACAGTGTTTCCCTGCTATTCATAGGGTTTTCAATGGCTAATTGTTTCAGGAGGGGCTGCTGGGTCCTCTCTAGTCAGTCTTGGTCCAGAAGCTCAGTTGAAACCTGTCAACCATGGGTGGCCCTGCTAGTATCTGAAATACCTGTGGCATAGCTTTCAGCATTACAGCAACATCCAAGCCCCCACAGCACAAGGTGATGGACACATGAGGGTTATATAGTGTATGTTATTTTAATTTTATTTGCTTAATGTTGTTGTTGTTGTTAGGCGCCGTCGAGTCGGTATCCAACTCATAGCAACCCTCATAGGGTTTTCAATGGCTGTTTCGGGGCTGCCATGGGAGTGGATTGCCAGGCCCTTCTCCCATTTTTGCGGTGCTGGGAATTGAACTCAGGACCTCAGAGACTGCAGCGCAGCGCTCTACCAACTGAGCTAAATCCCAGCCCCATGTGCTTAATAGATAATGAATATTTGTTTAAAATATCAGTAATTTCTGATTATAAGAAAAGGAATTTCCAGCTAACTATAACTCTATCCTTAGTGCTACTTTTGATATTCTAACCAGGATCTTTCTAGGAAAAATATTGTTTTGCATATTCTAATTTATATACTTCTGGGTTAGTCAGCTTATGCATAACTGTGGCAAAAATACATGACCAAAACAAATTTATGGGAAGAATGATTTATTGGGGCTCACAATTTAGAGATTCTCAGTCTGTAGAGGGAGAACAGGCATGACGGAGGGACAGGTGGCTCGGCCTGTGGCAGTGGACCTCATGTCATGGTGGATCAGTAGCCCAGAGAGTGACCAGAACCAGAGGTTCAGATAAAACTTCCAAAAAGCCTGCTCCCAGTGACTCACAAAGTTAGGACCCATCTCCCAAAGTTCCATAGCCTCCCAGTACACTTCTACCACCTGGGGACCAAATGTTCAAACACATGGCCTTGGGTGACATTTTAGATTCAAACCCTAACAGCTTCTTATATGTGAAATATCAAGCCATGTTTTTGCATCTTCACATTTCTTGCAGAATCTTTATTCAATAATAAACATCGGATATAATTCTGTGTTTATTTTTTCACATCATTTCAAATGGTCTTTCAAACTTTACTGTGTCTATGGATTCACTTATTTCTTCATTCCCACATTGTCAGAAATTTTCTTTATTGTCAATTCTCCCTTAACTTCAAACCACTATGTTTGTTGCTTTTGATATAAATTCATAGGTATTTCCATACTTGTTTCCATAGAAAATGCTCCTGGAAGAAAGACAACAGAAAAAAATATAGAGCATTTCTAAGTTTATATTTTGTGGTCAAATTTCCACTTTTAAGGTTGTGCCAACTTATACTACAAGTGAGTTATTTAAAGTCTAAAAGTGTACATACTTCTCTTCATGAAGCTCTGAACTTTTGAGCATTTGAATTTAATTTTTCTATGTTTTCAGTAAATAAAAGATAACTCATACTTAAAAAAAATTTTACTTGTTTTTGTAGTACTTGGGAGTTGAACCCAGGAGTCTCACACATACTTTGAAAATGCTTTACCACTAGGCTTCACCCCCAACACGTTTTTATTTTTTTATATGGAGACAGGGTCTCACTAAGTTACATAGGCTGCTACTGGCCTCAAACTTGTGATCCTCTTGACTCAGTCTCCTGAATCTCTGGGATTACAGGCTGGTGTCACCATACCCAGCTTAAAATTTTCACTTGTAATAACTTTTTTCTTTGGTAGATAAAAAAATTCTAGAAAATCATATAGATCATAAGCATAACCCCACTACTGGGTTACAAACACTTAAAATTCTATTGATTTACTTTTCACACATATATACAAGGATACATGCATATTTTAAAAAGCCAAAGACCTCTGTATTGGGGTTCTCCAGAGAAACAGAGCCAGTGGGACCATATGATATATGAGGAGATTTATTTTGGGATTGTCCCATATGGTTATGGCAGGTGATAACTTCAATAATCTACAGTCTGCAAATTGAGGAATCAAGAAAGTTGGGGAGAGAAGGCTATCTAATAAGAGTGGGAACTATGACTATTTGGACCACTTTTTCATACAATTTACTTGTGCTTTCAGGACCTGCTTGAGTCTAATCCCATATATACCACTTTTATTTGATAATGGATCACTGCTACGCATGCCCGAACTTATGAATTGGTAGGTCAAATATAACTCAGTTTATGATGGGCAGTTCTGGTTACATGGTTACTTGGTGGCCCATGGTCATGTGTTTAGTTTTTACTAAGGTGTAGTAATAGTCCAAGAGCTCTCTCTCAAAAGAAGTGTATTTATGTGCAGATGATGGCAGGGCTTTGCTATGAAATTCTAAAAGCCAATATTGAAATTCACTTATGTGGGCATCTAAACATCATCCCTATCTGACAGTGACACTTCAAGTACCATCAGCTCTACTGTATCATATGGCACAAGTAGCTGAGCAGCCTGCCCAGCAGCCTGGACCTATTGAAGAGCCTTCTTTTATCCTGGGTCCCCTTCAAAATTTGCACCTTTTCAGGCCAATTGATAAATGGGCCAGAGTCACACATTCAAGTAAGAAACGTGTTGCCTCCAAAATCCAAATAGACCCACTAGCCACTGTGCCTCTTTCTTCCTTGCAGGAGGGGCCAGATGCTGTCAGGATCCTAGATAGGACCACTGTCATGAGAGCCTATCCGGCCTGCCTGGAGGACTAACACCTATCCTCCAGGTGAGGTGACCGTTGTCCTACATCCGGGTTCCTCTGGGCTTCCAGTGAGCCAAGATGGCCCCTGAGGTATGGCAGTATCCAAAACCCCGCTGGTGCCTAATTGGTCGCTCTAGATCCATCCGTGTCCTTTGATTGGCTGCTAAGCATCACCCCCCCATTGACCCAAATAAGACATCCTCTTCACCCCTAGATTAGCATGTCTCCCCTGATTTGTTGTGTTGCCTTCCCCCCTCCCCCCGAGTGAGCTCCTACATGATTGGCTAAGCCCCAGAGGCAGTTCTAAATTGCCTCTCAGAAGTGCATATAAGAAGGGATTACTGGCCCTAAGCAAGCAAGCCTGCATCATCACATAATCTCAGACCATCAATCATCATCCCCGTCATGAGAGATAGAGCCTGAAGGAGAAGAACCACCCTGTTAGAACTTCAAGCAAGCTGAGGACAGCATCTACCAGGCCCAGCACAAGAGGCAGAAGTTGAGGATAGCTCTTTGGCCCAGCGCCTTGGGGCAGAAGCTGAGGATAGTCTCCAGGCTCAGCACTGGAGACAGAAGAGCTCCTTGTTCCTGCCGTTCCTATCCCTGCCAGTTCCTGTGTTTCTGAATTCCTGATCCTGTGTTCCTGCTTACTTTGGTTTTCCTGTTCCTGTGCAATAAAGTTCCCTAGGTCTTTACCCTTTTCGTCCTGCCTCCTGGAGCCTTTGTCCAGTGAGCCTTTGTCCAGTCCAGTGAGGTGACCCTGAGCCACTGGCCGGCTGCACCCTGACAAGATGCAACTTGTCCTTTACCTTAGAAGGGATATCTCAACATGTCTCATATCCCTGAACTCCTATAAATTACACTGAGTTATAAGTCCCCTTAATTTTAGAGTTATTTACTATCCTCAGATAGACATATGTATTACCAATAAGTCTAGAGTAGTTGCTACTTTTCACTCACTAGATGCCATCCACATAATGTCATCAGTGTAATGAACCAGTGTGATATCTTGTAGAAGAGAAAATTTTCAAGGTCCTTTTGAACTAAGTTCTGATATTGGACCTTTACAGTTGATATACCCCCGAGATGGGAGAGTGAAGTTATTGCTGGCCTTGTCAATTGAAAGTAAACTTTCTCTGTTAGGCCTTATGAACAGAGATAGAGAAAAAGGCATTTGCCAGATAATAGTTGTGTACCAGATACCAAGGAATGTGTTAACTTGCTCAAGCAGTAAAATCACATTTTATGCAGAAGTTGCAATTGGTGTCACTGCTTTGTTAAGCTTATGATAATCCACTGTTACTCTTCATGATCCATTTATCTTCTATACAGCTGTTATGGTTCCCCCAGAGGCTCACATTTGAATGCTTTGTTCCCAGTTGGTGACACTATTTTGGAAGGCTGTAAAACCTTTAGCAAATGAGACCTCGCTGGTGGAAGTAGGTCACTGAGGCTGTGCTCCCAGTTCTGACCTCATTCTCTGCTTCTTGCTCCTCCATGATATGAACAACTCTTCTCCACCACACACTCTTGCTCTTGCTCTGTCATGTCTTCCCTGCCAACATGGACTAACCCTCTGAAACTGTGAGATAAAATAAACCCTTCTTTCCTTAAATTGTTTCTGTCCAATATTTTGGTCAAAGCAATGGAAAAGTAACTAATACAACAGCCAAATAAGAGGGTTCGATGGAAATGTAGTGGGAATCATCACCTCTGCATCTTTCAAGTTCTTGCTGGAGGGACTAATTTCTGCAATCCTTCTAGGGATGAATATTGCATTTGATTCATTATTTTCTTAGGTGGAAGAAGTTCTAACGGCTTCCATTCAGCCATCATAATAGCTCTCACTCCATGTGTCATGGAACCAATCTGGGGCTTCTGTTTGCTTATAAGCACGGCTATTACAATTATGCATTCTTGAACTGGGAAAATAACCATAGGATAGATTTGGGGAGCTACTGGACCCACAGTCGTATGTACCTAAGCAAAACCTCCATTGGCCTGACATCAATAAGAATTAACTCTGATTGTAGGACCTTATTGATGCTTTGTGTCTCCTGTAATCAATGTCAGTTCAGAGACAGTGTCTAGTTATCCCTGAAAAGCTTAATTATTTACTTTTTCCCAATGCACAGTTACTTTGGTAAAAGATTGTAATTTCTTTGGGGGGATGCTGAAAGAAAGATTAATGGCATAGATTTTTGGTAGCATGCTGGAGTCCTTAAAGAAATCTAGTCTTCCCCTCTCTCAAGGGATTCTGGGTCTATAGCCTGGCTGAAGTCTGGTAATTGATTGAGAGACCAGCTGTGACTCTGTTTTCATGATTCAATTTAGACTTCTGTTCACTTTGCCTGAAATTTTTTTGCTTATACAGATCAAATAAGAATGTAGTAGGCTTGCTATCTATTTCACTTCTAGAAATACCATGATCAATTAGCCAATGCCATAGGTCTATGTGGGCCAGAATTTTTTGATTGCTGCTTTGGCTCTGTTCTGTACTATGGCAACTGTGTGAGTGAGATTTCCATTGCTGTGACAAAATGTCTTAAAGGGGAAAAGATTTGGAGTTCCAGGGTAAGATGGAAGAATAGAAGCTGCCTCTGTGTGATGGTGGAGAAAGAGTCAGAAATAGAAAGGATAGACTATATTCCAAAGAAATAAAGACTGGAAAACCACAGAAGTTGAAACAGGCTCCCAAAGACCCTCCCTCTCCCAATAAAAGCCAGTAGTTCCTTTTTAAAATACTGTTTGTTCAGCTAAAGGTTGTTTAACTTGTTACAAATAATATGTGTCTAAATCATTTTGGTTTCTTACAAATGACCTAATGAATTCTGCTAGTGACAGAGTTGTTTCAGCTTGATAGAACTGCTTGCTACATGCAATGTATATTTCTTTGTTCTAGCCTAGAGGAAGCCTACGGCCGTAGCCCTGTGGCATCCGATCCCGTCAGATCTGGGAAACTAAGCAGGGTCAGGCCTGGTTAGTACCTGGATGGGAGACCGCTTGGGAACACCAGATGCTGCAGGCTTGGGAGAAGGACCCAGCAACCCCCTCCCAAAAATCAATCTGCCATTGAAAACCCTATGAACCGCAGAGAAGCACTGACAATAGTGTTTCCTCTGTTGTACAGAGGGTCGCTATGAGTCGGATACCGACTCGACGGGCACCTAACAACAACAACAACGAGCCTAGAGGAATTTAACACCACCCCTTCTCTTCCTGTAAGTTGCAGGAGGTAAGTGACCCGCCACCTGACCACCCTCTACAGGCTTCTGTAACCTCCCTTTGTCTGTTCTCACATCATTATCACTTCTGTAAGCCTTACTCCTCCAGGAACCTATAAAAAGTCTGAGCTTCCCTTGTTTGAGGCTCAGTCTTTGGAAGTGATTGCACTGATTCAACATACCAGTACAGTAAAGTCCTCCTGAAGCCTCAGGTATCTTTTATTCCCTTTAAAATTCCACAACATACTTGGTGCATTGGCCAGGAATAAGAGATGATAGGTTATTGTCTCCTTTGCCTGAGGGCCCAAGGGTCCAGGCCAGGGGAAAGCCCAAGACCTCAGGTGCCATCAGATGAGGCTTAGCTCAGGGAGGCAACAGGCTGCCCCCCTTAGTCCAAGGCCCCCACTCCTAACAGTACAATGGAACCAGTGAGACTCCGGGATGACTTATAGGAGTAATGTGCTACAGGAAAGGCAAGGCTGGGGTCCCAAGGAAAAGGACCCATCCCATAAGGACAGAAGGGGGTCTGATCTACCCTCCCCATGCACACTAGTAGTCTTGGTCATAGGAAATGCCAAGGAAAACTGTTGCCTGTAAGGGAACTAGGAACTGAATTCCCCTCACCAGGAGAGGGAAGATCCTTGATGTAGGAATGTTGGACTGAATGATGTCCAAGGGACAGGACATGACCCATATGGATGGAAGGGGGATCCTATCAACCCCCACAGGTACTCTAATAGTCTTAGTTTGACAATTGCCAATGGAAGCTATTGCCTGCACAGGAATTGACTTCCCCTCACCAAGAGAAGGGGAGATCTGACTTCCCCTCACTGGGAGAGGGGAGGTCCTTGGTGTATGAATGGAACTGACTTCCTTTCACCAGGAGAGGGAGATCCTGACTTTCCTCTCCAGGAGGGATAAGTCTATGGTGTATGAATGTTAAATTGCCTCACCATTGGGCAGGGGAAGCTCAAATGTGAATGCCTGAATGAATGATATATAAACGTAAAGTGCAGAGTTCCACCAGGGCCATATGTAGCTTTGTGATGACCTTCCCCCTTAGACTGGCATCTGTAGGATGTCAGGTGTGAGGGCAGATCTACAGGAACGAAGTAAAAGTAAATGAGAGAGAGAGAAAATGTGAAACGGGCAGAACCAGGGAGACATGAATGGTAAAGCATATAAGCTTACTCCTTTAGAATCATGATAAAATGTTTTTTAAAAAAGAGTTACACCAGGAACTATAAAGTTAACACCCAAGAACTAAGGAAATTCTATGAGGTAAAATGACCTTCTTTTAATGCCAGGTGGCTGACTGAGGGAACTGTATGTAAGAAATAATTGGCCATGTGTATTGAGTAGTGCCTGGAATCAGAGAACAGCCAAGGGTCCTAAATTCTCATGCATAGATTCATAGCTAAATGCAGCTCAAACCAGACTTTCTGCCTGGCTGCTTATTAGGTGACTTGAGCAGAACTAAAGTTACCTCCCTTCCAATGAAAGGTCAAAAGAGCCAAAACAAAACAAACAACAACAAAAACAACAACAAAACAAAAACCAATTCTGCAAGAGGCAAAGTGAAAAAATTCCTCCCCCATACTTTCCAATTTATTCTCAGCCAGGCTCTGATAAGGAGACATCTGGGGCTTAGTTCCTGAGACCAGAGCCCGAAGCCTCTCCCCAGGAGGGGAGGGCCCCATGGGGGGTGGGAAAGGAAAAAAATGTGAGAAAAAAACCTGTAAGAGAGAGAGGAAGAGACTAGATACATGAATGTGAGGAACAGAGACCACAAGACAGAATGCGAAAAGAAAAAGTAAATCAAACAGAGACATAGGAGACTCTGACCCTGAGAGAAAAGATTTACACAGACTAACAGAAAAAGACTGACAGAGGCAAAGATTAAAAAGAGAGAAAAAGGGAAAGATAGAAAAACAGAGATTTATCAGGTAAAAGTTAGAAAAGCTGGAGGGATTTATGAGAATGAATGTCACACAACTCCTTGAGGTGACAAAGATCTATGTTAATTGAGGACTGGAAAAAAAAGTATTTTTGTCTTAAAGAAAAAATGTCTGGTTGTACCAGAATATATTAAAAAAATAATAAAAGCTCAACTTGGGGATGTAAATTAATTTGTAAAAGGCTAAAGGGGATGTAAACTTGATATGCTTTGGTTTATAATACCTACAAAGCATAAATTCAAAAAGAAACAATAATATATTATAAATTTGTTGACCATATTGGATCGATGTTGATTATATTTATTCATAAGATAAAGAGAACTGGTAAATCTTCACTACAAAATGCTTCTGTTAAAAAGAGGGGAGAAGCCAGGCCTGGGGGCACACACCTGTAATCCCAGTGGCTCAGGAGGCAGAGGCAGGAGGATCGCAATTTCCAGACCAGAGGCAGTCTGAGTAAATTAGCGAGACCTTGTCTCAAAAAGTAAAAAAAAAGGGGGGCTGGAGGTACAGCTCAGTGGTCCAGCACTTGCAAAGCATGCAAGCACAAGGCCCTAGGTTCAACCTCCAGCACCACAAAAGAAAAAAAGAGAGAGAGAGGAGGAAAAAGGCCTTCCTCTGGGGATTTGAATAAGAAATGGCATTTTAAAGAAACCCAAAAAACCATAATGTCCTGGAGTAAAGCCTCAACCCAGAGCTATCTGCTAAATGTAGTTTCTCAGCCAAGACTGAGAGTAGGTAAGGATGCTCAGATAAGGAGGGACAGGCAGGAAAACAGCTGGAACAAGCCCTGTGAGGCAGAGGTACATAGGAAAAAACCTGATTGGCCTTGGAGGCCAAGATGTCTAAAGCTGTGGACAGAACTGAACAGAGTACACAGACTGTGTGACATGAGCCAAATGGAGGCCACTAAAAAACTATAATGGGCTCAATTTACCTAAATTCATGACTACAAAAAATACAGGGCCTAAAAGACAATGAAAAATGAGCTCAAATAGAGATTACTAAAAAGCTACAGTAAACTAGGCGAAACTTAAAAACACATCCCAGGCACTCAATCAGGCTAAATTCAAGGCCACCAGGCTAAGCAAAGAACTGAGCAGTGAGATCCAACTACACTGCTCATGATTGAGCCTGGTACTCACGCTATGACTATGTAAAAATGGTGGATGAGGCCTTTTCAAGTCAGGGAGACCTCCTAAACCACCCCTTGACAGACTCAAATGTTAAATACTTTATAGATGGAAATAGTTTTATACAGGAAGGAACCTGCTTCATTGGCTATGCTGTGATGACTCTGGACATGGTGATGGAAGCTCAGCCCTTACCTACAGAAACTTCAGCTCAGAAGACAGAACTAATAAGTCTTACTAAGGGCCCTCATGCTGACAGAAGGTGAGAAGACTAATGTTTATACTGACTCTAAGTATGATTTTGTTACTTTTGTTACTTTTGTTCATGGAGCCATCTATAAGGAAAGGGGCCTTCTAACAGCAGGAGGAAGACTCATTAACAATCTGCATTATGCAGATGACACAACTCTCCTTGCTGAAAATAAAGAAGATTTGAAACATTTACTCACGAAGATCAAAGTACATAGCCTTCAGTATGGGTTGTGACTAAACATCAACAAAACAAAAATCTTTACAACTGGGTCAGTATGCAACTTCACAATAAATGGAGAAAAGATTGAGGTTGTCCAAGATTTTGCTTTACTTGGTTCTACAATCAACACCCATGGAAAAAGCAGTCAAGAAATAAAAAGATGCATTGCTTTTGGAAAAGCTGTGGCAAAAGATTTCTTTAGGGTATTGAAAAGTAAAGATGTCACATTGAAGACAAAGGTGCGGCTGACTCATGCCATGGTATTTTCAGTCACATCATATAGTTGTGAAAGCTGGACATTGAACAAGGGAGACAGGAGAAGAATTGATGCTTTTCAATTATGGTGCTGGAGATGTCCATTGAATATATCATGGGCTGCCAATATACCATGGACTTTCTTCTAGGACAGATCTGTCCTAGAAGAAATGCAACCAGAGTGTTCCTCAGAAGCAAGGATTGCTAGACTGCGTCTTATGTATTTTGGACATGTGATCAGGAGGGTCCAATCCCTGGAGAAAGACATCATGTTTGGGAGGGTGGCAGGTCAACGAAAAAAAAGGAAAACCCTCCGCCAGATGGACTGACACACTGTCTGCAACAATGGACTTAAACATAAATAAGATCGTGTTCCTGACACAGAATCAGGGAGTGTTTTGTTTCCTTGTGAGTCAGACTCAACTCCATGGCATGTAACAACAACAACAGCAGGAGGAAAGGAAATAAAATATAAAGAGGAGATTTACAGCTGCTGGATACTGTCTGGGACCCACAAAAGACAGCAGTTATACCGTGCAGAGGACATCAACAGACAAACACTATGGAAACCAGAAAAAAACAGAAGGTAGATTAAGAGACCAAATGGGCTACCAGGATGGCTATGCAACCTAGGGAAGACACTCTAGTCATGCCCCTCCTTCTAGACTTGCCTCTCCTAAAAGCCCCATACTATTCCACCAATAAAAAAGCTTAATTTGCCTAGGAGATTTGGGGGATATACAAAGGAGGGATGATGGAAATTCCCTAACAGAAGGCTGTCATACTGGAGATGCTAGCCCCTCCGTTTGTGAAGCAGTTTCACCAACAGACCCACATGGGAAAGACAGTACTAGAGACTTTATTGGGATGGCACCTCTATGTACCAAAGCCCACTGCCCTCATTTGAGCCTTAAATGAAGAGTGCCCGATATGTTCCCCAAGCAATCCACTTCACCGGCCGGCCTGGTCCCCAGAAATTCAGATTAGAGCAGCCCCTTTGTAAAAACCTGCTAATGGACTTTACCAAACTGCCTTCATCTGAAGGCTACTTGCTGGTGTTTGTTTACACTTTTTTGGGATGAATAAAAGCCTTCCCCACCCTGATGGAAAAGGCCTAAGATGTTATTGGGAGACATTATTTCTAGGTTTGGGCTGCCTTTGACTTTGGGATCAGACAATGGACGAGCATTTGTAGCTGAAATAATTCAAGGACCTACCCTGATGCCAAATATAAACTAAAAGCTACATATAGCCTATTGGCCATAGTGTCCAGGAAAAATAAAACACATGAACTGGACACTCAAACAATTGTTTAAAAAGTACTGCCAAAGAGGATCACAAGTTTGAGACCAGAGGCAGTCTGTGTAACTTAGCAAGACCCTGTCTCAAAAAAAATAAAAAAAAATGGGTTGGGGTTGCAGCTCAGTGGTCCAACACTTGCAAAGCATGCAAGTGCAAGGCCCTGGGTTCAACCCCCAGTACCGCAAAAAAAAAAAAAAAAAAAAAAAAAAAAAAAAAAAAAAAAAAAAAAAAAAAAAAAAAAAAAAAAAAAAAAAAAAAAAAAGGTACTGCCAAGAGACTCATCTAACATGGGATCAGGTGTTACCTATGGCTCACCTTATGAGAATTTACTTGGCTGGCCTCCCCTAATCTTAGAACAGATAAGATAAGAGGTGACCTTTGAGAGTTAGGAGAGAAAACTCTGAGGAGACAACCAGAGGCTTCGGGAACAGCCATGAAGAAGATTCATGGATGGGTACAGGAAAGGATATCTATAAGTTTAACTGACCCTGTACACCCCTTTAAACTGGAGGATCTTGTTGGGTTAAGAAATGAAATCCAACTCCATTAGGGCCCATATGGGGTGGGCCTCATGCTATAATCTTGTTCACTCTCACTACTATTAAAGTTACAGGAACAGTGCCTTAGTTTCATCATAGCTGCCTAGAACGAATGGCTTCAGAGGGATGGACCCAACAGCAGGATCCAAAACATCTGACCCGACTGATGCTACACCAAAGTCCTGCTGCCACATCAGACAACAAGGGAAACTGCAGCCCAGCTATGGTCATACCAGAAGCTGACCAGTCCATGCATCACGCACAACAGAAGCTTGAGAAGAACTACAGCCCTGCTCTAGCCACACTGGAAGCTGACTAGGGTAGAAGCTTAAGGACAAATTTATGTGGGATCCCACTCTGTAAACTGTTAAGTGTACTTCTGGTTGTGACCCCTTAGAATAAGGTAAAAGGGGAGCAGCTAATGGGGTACTTCCAATACATACACCTCACATGATCGGGACCAAAATCAACCAAAACCATATTGTTCCATTTTTATCATAAATGTAAGGGGAGCTACAATGGGGCTTATAGCTATCATCAGACTACTTATTCAATGTGAACCTGGGAATATTTCAATACATATGTTATGACCCCAAGACCTCACCCTATGATATTTGGTTTAAAGTCTAAAAAAAGAAAAAGATAAAAATGAGCCTCTCTTAGGCCAAGCTGAGGTCCCTCACACTCATCAGGGCACAATCACTATTCTCTTTGAGGGCTGCGAAGCTATAAGAGCATATAAGGCTTGTAGTACCTTAGACTCATCAAGGCAATCCTGGACTAAAAAGTTAAAAAAAAGATGCTAATGTTAAAATAAGAAACTAAAAAGATGATAAATGGCCTTCCAAAAAGTAATCCAGTATTATTGTCCAGCCACCTGGGTAAAGGATAAAAGTTAGGGATACCACACCCCAATTCACATGATCAACCACGTCATCAGGTTACAATCTGTCCTCAAGATCATAACCAGTAAGACTACTAAGGCCCTAAATCTTGTAACACGTCAAAACACCCAGGTGAGGAATGCTATGTACCAAAAGGTATATATGGTAAATTCAATCTAACTCATTATTGCTTTAAAATTGATAATAATAGACAAGTTATCAAAGATCTGACAACCAAAATACAGAAGCTGGCTCCTGTTCCTGTTCAGACTTGTAAGGGTGGTTCTCAGACTCAGTTTTCAGAGGTTGTTTCTCAACATTTGGAGGTTTTAAAACACTAATAAGTGTGGTTCTAGCCTGCAGCCATAGCCCTGTGGCATCCGATCCCGTCGGATCTCAGAAGCTAAGCAGGGTAGGGCCTGGTTAGTACTTGGATGGGAGACCGCCTGGGAACACCAGGTGCTGTAGGCTTGGGAGATGGACCGGGCAACCCACTCCCAAAAATCAGTCTGCCATTGAAAACCCTATGAACAACAGAGAAGCACTGACAATAGGGTTTTGCCTGTTGTGCATAGGGTCGCTATGAGTCAGATACCGACTTGACAGCACCTAACAACAACAACAACAAACCATAATAAGAGTCTGCTTTATTCTGCCTTCTCTCCTATTTTTGGGGCTAGGATTTAGCTCAGTTAGTAGAGCCCTGCTCTGCAGTATCTGAGGTACCCAGTTCAATTCCAAGCACTACAAACATGGGAGAATGACCTGGCAATCTACTCCCGAAGCAATCTTGAAACAATCAGCCACTGAAAACCCTGTGAGGATCACTATGAGTCAGACATGACGACTTGATAGCACCTAACAACAACAACAACAACAACAGCAGCAGCAACTTCCACTTTTATTTGTTAATAACATCCAAACCACTGTGGAAAGTCTCATGGACAGACACACCACCACCTGGCTAATAGCTCTAACTAAATATCGTTGTTGTTGTTGTTAGGTGCCGTCGAGTCAGTATCCGACTCATAGCGACCCTCATAGGGTTATCAATGGCTAACTAAATATCAGACTCTACTAAATGAGGAACCATCAACTTATATGGAGTCATATTTAATGATAGTGATGCTTCTAATTAAATTCATTTATAAAAAGCATCAAAGGGGGAAAATGTAACAGGCTCCCAAAGAAAGACCTCCCCCTCTCAATAAAAGCCATAGTTCCTTATTAAAATACTGTTTGTTCAGTTAAATTTTAACTTGTTACAAATAATATGTGTCTAAATCATTTTGGTTCCTTAGAAATGACCTAATGGATTCTGCTAATAGCAGAGATGTTTCAGCTTGATAGAAATACTTACTACATAAAATCTATATCATTTATTCCAGCCTGGAGAAATTTACACCCTCTCCTTCTTTTCTTGTAAGTTGCTGAGAGAGAACACAACCTGATGACCCTCTACCCACTTCTGTAACCTGCTTTGTCTGTTCTCACATCATTATCACTTTGGTAAGCCCTCCCCGCTCAGTAACCTATAACAAGTCTGAGCTTCCTTTGTTTGGGGCTCAGACTTTGGAAGTGATTCCACTGAATCAATGTAAACTGAATCAATGTATCAGTACAATAAAGTTCTCCTGAAGCCTCAGGTCTCTCATTCCCTTTACAATTCCACAATAAAATCACAAAAGAGGCTGCAGGACAATTTCAAAGTGCAGAGAACAGAAGGGTGTGAGGAGGACTGAATAGGACATATTGCCAGCCATGTTTCCCCAGTGGAGGAGGAAAAACAGAAGCCTTGTCCAAAAAGTAAGCCAGATGGCCCTGATGAAGTGACTGGCAGTCTCACAGGACAAGCCCACAGTCCAGGCAACCTTTGGATCCAGTTGGGGGACTAATGAGACAATGGCTCTTCCTGATTGAGGAGTCAGCACTGGAGAAGAGATCCATTTTGTCATACTTAATATCTCAGAGGGCTGTGACTGGGTGCCATCTTGACAAGGAATCTATTTTCTGTGACTGAGCTACTCTGCAAGCCCCAAAATAAGGAGCAATCACAGATCAAGGGGCCTGGGGTTAACCTCCCACAAATCCAGGGTGAGACATAGCTACCACAGGCAATTGCAGAGATGGTGGAAGGTGGTACATGGACATGCTGACAAGTTCAGCCACCATGAGGTTCAGGCAAGGTGAATGTAGCCCCACAATCTAGGAGGAAGAGCTGACCCCATCTTCTGAGAGGAACTGTGGAGATGTGCCCTGAGCTCAGGTCAGCAGGCATCTCTACTTCTGGAGCCAGTGATCTGCCATGCACTTCACTGTGTCTATGACTTAGGAATCTGAGGTTCAGTGACAGCAGATTACTTGATCTCTGTAGCCTCCTCCTACCTCAGAGCATTCAATGCTTGGCAGCATATGAAAGCACTGAAATGGATCAGCCAGTGTAGATATATGTCTTCCCCACTGCACTCTGGACATACCCCTTTGCTTAGACATTAGCTTCCTCAGGGGCTACAAACTGGGCAGTCTCTGGCATGTGTGAGAATCTGCCTGGTCCACAATCTGCAAAGATAAATGTGGACAACAGAGGCTTCATGTTCACAAAGAAGAGAATTTCCTGTAGTGTGCATTTATGATCTTTTCACATGGGTGCCAAGGCCAAACTGGAAAAATTATTGTCTATTTAATAAATGACATTGAGAAAACCAGATATCTACATGCAAAAGACTGAGGTTGGACTTCTATCTCATATACCATACACAAAATCCAAGCCAAAATAGATCAATAATTTAAATATAAGACCTGAAAATGTAAAACTCCTAAAAGAAAGCATAGAAGAAAACTGTCCTGGCATTAACCTTGTCAATATTTTTTATATGACACCAAAACCACAGGCAACAAAAACAAAAGTAGAAAAATGGAATATACCTGGGCCCCATGGCACATACCTGTAATCCTAGAAACTCAGGAGACTGAAGTAGAGGATCATGAGTTTGAGGCCAGAAGCAGTTTGTGCAACTTAGCAAGACCCTGTCTCAAAAAGGAAAAGAAACCAATGAAACCAACAGCAAACAAACAAACCGAACTGTGGAATATGGTAAACTGAAAGCCTCTGCACAGAAAAGGAAACAACAAAATGAAAAGGCAATATTTTGGATAAGAAAAATATTTGCTTATCATATGTCTTATAAAGAGTTAATGTCTAAAAATGTCACCAGTCAGCTGACTGGGGTCCCTTGGCTGTACCGGGATAGAAACTGAGGGTACACGAGGAGAAGCCCTTCAAATCCAGGTCTCAGGCAGCAGTGCATAGTGTCAATGAGTGAGTTGGGCAGCAGCCATGTGGTACTTTCTAGTGTACAGCTCTTAGGCAGGTTGAGAATTTGGGAATCCTCAGCCTGCCTGTGAGTGTTACAGCTCTTTTATAGGATGAGGAGTTGGAAATCCTCCCATGTTAAACAGCAGCTGATGTTGCAGCTTCTGAGTGGGCCTAGGAATCAGGATCATCAGCCTGACAGCAGCCAGTGTTACAGCTCCTTTGCCCAGTGTGTCTCAGGTTCTAAAAACTTGACAGCTCTCTGGAACTATTCTATTGACCAGGGTCTGCAGTTACTCCCTTCTGCTCTTTTCAGCTCCCTGTCTGTCTTTAGCTTTTTCTGTTTCCAGGGAAATTTCAGTACAAATTGCTTGAAACAACTGCAACTGGGGCCACACCCTAGGAGATGTAGCAAATAGTTGCAGTCCCATAGCTTCCTTGAGATGTTCCCGGAATGTTTACAATGTCAGGTACCAGTATGAGGGTGGCTAAAGTGGACAACAGCTTTTTTGCTCAAAACAGCCAGAGCCACAAGGGACAGCCCAGTATCTGCCAGTTAGGGAACCATAGCAACCAATCTCCTGACACCAGTGCTTCCTTGCAGAAAAATAAGCAGCAGAAGGAGCACTTACAATAAGAATGGGAACATCCTTATCTTTAACACTAATATTGATTTTTAACAGTGTATCAATAATTCTGCATGCCCAGCACCCCAAGGAGAGGTTGGTCCCCCTGATCTGTCCCAAATATATGAGTAACTTGTATACTTCATTAATAAAGGTACAAATAATTTGATTTAAAAATGGGCAATCAGCTAAAATACACATTTCTCAAAAGAAGAAATTCAAATGGCTTACAGATGTATGAAAAAGGTACTTAAAATCTCTAATCATCTGGCAAACACAAATCAAAACTAGAATGAATTATCACCTCACATGTTAGTATGGCAATTATCAGAAAGACAAAATAATTTCTGGAGATCTAGAGTACAACATGGTGACAACACTTAACAGTATTGTATTGTACACTTGTAATTTGCCAAGAGATTGATCTTAAGTCTTCTCAACACACACACACACACACACACACACACACACACACACAGTGATAGTTGTATAGAGGTAATGGATATGTTAATTATCTTGAGTGTAATGATGATTCTATAATGTATACATATATCAAAACATTAACTTAAACACCTTAAATACATACCATTTCTAGTTGCTGATCTGGTTTGGATGTAAAATGTAACTCCATATATTGAGTGATCGGTTGCTAGCTGATGACCTTTTGAGAAGTGATTGGATCCTGAAGACTCTGACTTAATGAATAGATTAATCCCTTCATGGATTCATAATAGGATGGAATTATTTGGAATGTGGTGAAAAGTAGTAGGCAGGGCCTAGTTGGAGAAAATAGGTAACAAATGATATGTCTTTGGGGGATATATATCTTTCCCTAGGCCATTTCAGTATTGCCTTTTCTCTGCTTCCTGTGTGCCATAAGGTGAGTAGCCTCTGCCACATTTTCTTGCCACCATGTTGTTCTGCCTCACCATATGCCCAGCATCAATGGAGGCAAGGACTAGAGACTAAAACTTCTGAAATCATGAGTGAAAATAAATCTTATGTCCCTTAAATTGTTCATATCAGGTATTTTGTTGCAGCAATACTAAGTCTTAAACAGCTGTGAGTGTTATCTCAATAAAGCTACAAGAAAGATTTGTTAAACCATACATAAGTTATCTATTAATCTACCAACCAGAATACAATGTTCATGTATTCGTATACTGTAGCCTTACACTTCCTGGTTAAAATGTAATTTTCCAAAGTTACTTTGCTTAGTTCAATTTATTAAAATGTACATATATTAACATTCACTCTGTAATGTAAAGAATTATTAATTAGGAAAACTTTTATGTATCTATTACCCCAGAGCCATACAAAATAGTTCTTTTACCTTAATTACTTTTCCATTGTGTCCTCTTTGTATCTATCACTCTCTTATCTCCCAACCCTGGGGTAACCACTAAATTGTTTTCCAGTCCTCTAGTATTGCTTTATCTTAGTAGAGTTAAATATCATCTTAGTAGAGTTAAACAATACATATCCCCTTGGACCTGGTTACTTTCATTTGTTGTTGTTGTTGTTGTTAGGTGCCGTCGAGTCGAGTCCGACTCATAGCGACCCTATGTACAGCAGATCGAAACACTTGCCGATTCTGTGCCAGGCAAACCATCTTATTTATGTTTAAGCCCATTGTTGCAGACACTGTGTTAATCCATCTGGTGGAGGGTTTTCCTCTTTCGCGTTGACCTGCCACTCTTCCAAACATGATGTCCTTCTCCAGGGATTGTTCTCTCCTGACTACATGTCCGAAATATGTAAGACGCAGTTTGGCCATTTTTGCTTCCAAGGAGCACTCTGGTTGTACCTCTTCTAGGACAGATCTGTTGGTTCTTTTGGCAGTCCATGGTATATTCAATAGACGTCTCCAGCACCACAAT
>VMDO01029651.1:0-22349 GCA_007922755.1 Pedetes capensis | reverse complement strand
AGAGGAGGAGGAGGAGGAGGAGGAAAGAAGGAGGAGGAGGATGGAAGAAGGAGGAGGAGGAGAAGAAGAAATAAAAGGAGGAGGGGAAGAAGAGGAGGAGGAAGAGCAAGAGGTGGAAGAGGAGGAGAAGGCAGAAGTAGTGAGAAGAAAGGGAGAGTGGGGTTGGATGGCTGACAGCAGGACTGCTGTGATTATCATATTCGTGTCCCTTCTGAAATTCACACTCACCTCCTGGTGGCCAGGAAGCAGGGGGAGAGCGCGCTGAGAAGGGCTCCAACTCTCCATCAGGGGCACACCTCCAATGACCTAACTGCCTCCCGCTAGGCCCCGCCTCCTAAAACTTCTACCACCAACCAATAGCACCACCAGCTGGGGACCAAGCTTCCAACCCATGAGCCTTTGGGGGACATTCCACACCCAAATTATAACCCTCTTCCAGGTTAGCCATGGCACCAACTCAGAGGAGGAGGGGCATGTGGAACCTGGGGTAGCTCCACCCTCAGCTCCTAGACCTGAAGTACTTTGACCCACCGCGGGATTTAGCTCAGTTGGTAGAGCACTGCTCTGCAGTCTCTGAGGTCCAGAGTTCGATTCCCAGCACTGCAAAAATGGGAGAAGGACCTGGCAATCCACTCCCAAGGCAATCCCGAAATAGTCGGCCATTGAAAACCCTATGAGGGTCTCTAGGAGTCGGACATGACTAGACAGCACCTAACAATAACAACATACTCAGAACTCATGCAAATTAGGAAAAACTAGCCCTTGGCAGACCCAGCACTATGCATGCATGCTCTGGTGAGAGAAATCACCTATGTACAAAGAAAAAGGCATCCTTTTCATGGGTAGATGCAGGTTTGGGTCATGGCACATAACTTGACCAGCAAAGGTTAAATGAATTCAGCCTCCACCCACTCTTTCCACTCGCTGCCTTTGTTCAGCACACAAACCACACAACCGTACATGGCAGACCTGCCTGTGCCTTCCGCCACCCAGCACCTCCTCTTCCAATCCACCTCTTCCTTTTCCTCCTTGGAGCCACCTGGAAAAGGATACGTTGGTTGCCTCCCAGTAGCCCTCTGTCCATATGGTCTCCTGCTTTATTAGAAAAGATCTCATTTGCTAATTGTCACATATTACTCCTTCTATTGTGTCAAGTGTTTGTTTGGTTTGGTTTGATTTGGTTGTTGTTTTGTTCTGTTTTGAGATAGGTTTTCACTGTGTAGCCCAGGCTAGCCTCAAACACATGATCCTCCTGCCTCAGCCTCCCGAGTGCTGGCATCACAGGCGTGGCCACCATGCTGGGCTCCTCCCCGACCTTGAGATGAGATCTCATGAGGTTGAGACAGGGTCTCTAGAGACCCAGGCTGGCCTGGAACTCACGATCATCCTGCCTCAGCCTCCCAAGTGCTGGGCTCACGGGCATGAACACCATGCCCGGACACGTCAAGTGTCTGGAGCTACAAAAATCGAGGCCCATTTCCCAGCCCTAGATGGAACAGAGCAATCTTGGCTAGAGTTATTGAACTGATATGAAATGTCTCTTCTAGCTGGTCCTTCAAGCCTGTTTCCCCCTTCAACCCCTCATCTCACTGGAAACATTTTGTGCAGCAAGCAGACCCTTTCTCTCCTCCTCTTTCTCTAGTTCTCTGTGTCTCTGTCTCTCTCCCCCTCTGTCTTCAGTACTGGGGGGTTGAACCCAGGGCTTCTCACATGCTACACAAGTGCTCACCAGTGGCTGCACCCCCAGCCCCCTTTATTTTTTTTTTATCTTGAGACAGGGTCTCACTAAGTTGCACAGGCTCCCTCTGGCATCCAACTTGGCAATCCTCCTGCCATAGCCTCCCAAATCACTGGGGTGACAAGTGTGAGTCACAGCGCCCAGCCCTGCCTCACGTTCAAGAAAGGAAGTAAAGAAAGAAAATAGTTGTTAATGTCCAACGTAGTAACAACATCGCGGCTCCCCACGTAAGCTCCTTACAGAATTTTGCTTTTTGCCTTCCTGGCTGTTAAAGATTAAATGAAAATTAGTCTGGTGTGGAATCCTGCAGCCCTGACATTTCTCATGAAGGGGAAGATGTCACCGCAATCCAATGCTCCCGTTCTCTTTCTTGACGGAAGGGGAATCAATGTCACCTCCAGGGCTCACATGCCATCGGTGCTGGCAGGTACCACTGAAAGCAGGGGAGGTAGCCGTCGCATTGACAGCGTCAGCTGTGGCTCAGCATGTCCCCAGTTGGAATGTCACATCTGGCAAAAGGAGAGCAGGGAAGAGAGGCCCAAACAAATGCGGAGGCTCTCCAGGAGAATTATCCCAGGCTGTCTCTCTGCCTCTCGCCTCCTGTTTACAACAGAGGCACCCAGACCTCCTCGGCTTTCACCCTTGACACACAAAAAATTTGTATCTAACTCTGCCTTTGAACCAACTCATTCATTCTTTCACCATTTATTGATCCTCGCTGGCAGGAGTTCAAAATTCCTACGAAGTCCTGACCTCCAGGACACAAGGGGGAGACCATTTCTGGAGACGCTTAAGGCAGGATAAGGCTCTGGGGAAAATTCCTAATCCAATGAGCGGGGTCCCCGTAGGAACAGATTTGGATCATCAAAAGATAGGAAGACCCTGGCAAAGTGGCGCCCAAAAGGGATCCCAGTGACTCGGGAGGCTGAGGCAGGAGGATGGCAAGTTCGAGGCCAGCCTGGGCTGCAGCGAGACTCTATGGCAAAAAAAAGAAAAAACTAAAGAGGAAGAAACCTTTGCCCAAGTTTTCAGAGCAGGCAGCTGAGATGAGACGCTACTAATCAAAGCTGGGAGTGGCAAACGTCGCATGAGCTGTAGACGGAAGAGCATTTGCAAGGATCAGACGCTGCAGAATAAATCACACCATGTAAGAATGTTAACATTTCCCATCTCGAGCAGATGGTGAGTCAGGTCTGCAGCAAACTCGCTTGGGTGTGGCCTGATTGCCATACAACCCTGTCTGCCTTCTCTCAGCAGCTCGCTCAGGCCCAGGCGCAAGCAGGGGAAGCTCGCCTGCCTCCCGGAGGTGAAAGGGTGCTGGCTGCTTCCTGAAGCCTTGTTTCAGGCACCTCGGTACTGACAGCCCCTGCCTTTCACACCCCACGTATAGATGCACACATGCTTGCATGCACAACATCCACCACCCGTGTATACCACACGGTGCCACGTGCACACATACGCAGACATGCATGCCCGCCCTGTGTGCCATATGTATACACGCGCCCGCACACACACTCAGTATGTGTCACATGGCACAAACCAGTTGCCTGCCACTCGCATGCATGCAGGCACGCGCCATGCGCATATGTGTGTACCTGAAGGCCTACGCACGCACCCCTCCCCCGTTCCCCACCCCGCTCCTTTGCTTCCCTCCTCAGTGCTGAACTGTCAGTCCACAAAGGCCCCCGAGAGGCACAGGGGGCTCCCTGGTCTGCCCAAGCTCACAGTGAAGAGCTCAGGTTGGGCAGAAATCAGACCAAGCCCTGGAAGCCACGAAGGGAAGACACAGCCACATAGGGAAGACACAGCCACGTAGGGAAGACACAGCCACGTGCTGCCCACACAGTCCTGGAAACCGTCTCCCCGGGCCATGGAATGCTTGGCTGGAAACGGATCAGAAAGGAATGCTGGACTTTTCACAACAGCAAGGATATGGAATCAACCAAAGTGCCCATCAACAGAAGAATGGATAAAAAAACTATTGTACATATACACAATGGAATACTACTCTGCAATCAAAAAAAATGAAATAATGTCATTCGCAGCAAACTGGATGGAACTGGAGAAAGTTATTTTAAGTGAATGAACACGAACTCAGAAAGAGAAATACCACATGTTCTCACTCATATGTGGGAGCTGAATCAAAATTATAAGAAGGAAAAAAATCCTATTCAAAGGTTGGATCATAATAAAAGAAAAAACTAAGAATGGTATTATTATAGATGGTCTAGAAAATGCATGTAATAGTTCTGACAAGGTAAAAAGAGAGTTCACCATAGAAAAAGTTTCGATCTTAAACATAATTGGAACCCAAGGATATATAGAAAAATATTACCATAAAAAGACGAGTAAATGGAAGACAAGTCTTTGATGGGGAGGTGGGACGGGGGAAGGAAACATACAAGAGGGTAAGGGGGAAATTATATGAATAATGTACAACAAAATGCATATGTGGAAATGACACAATGAAAAGCACATCAGAATGAATCACATTAAGGTGTACGTTAAACATTTCCAATAAAAAAAAAAAAGAAAGAAAGGAATGCTGGCAGCCAGAGAGCCTCGGATCCACTCAAATCCCTCCCAGCTGCTGTGCAGATGTTCGCGGCAGCCAAGCCAATGGGGCAGCGGGGCTCCTGGACCCCAAGTGTGGACTGGGATGCTGAATGGGAGGGCTGGACAGCCGGCAGCAGAGCCAGGAGCATCCAAGGAGTTCTGAATCGGGTCCAATACAAGGCCACAACTGCCCGTCTGGGGCCACCGGAAGGGAGCCGGAATTGGCCCCTGAGGGGGCCCAGCTCTGACGGAGAAGAGCCTGGAGCCAGGCACACATTGCTCTCCCCTCCTCTCCACGACTGTCCCAAGAAGCAACGGGGTTGGGGGGTGCTCAGCAACTGCTGGCCCCTGTACACCCCTAAAAAAACACCTCCAGGCCTGGGGACCAGCTCTCTTGCCCTCCCCCATCCCCCCCGCCCTTGCCCCTGGCTCTGCCCCAAGGAACCCCTTCCTCCTACATTCGTGCACAGCCCCTTTTTTTTCTTTTTTTCTCTTTTTTCTTTTTATTTCCTTTTTCTTTTTTATGTCTTCTCTTTTTTCTTTTATTCTTTCCTTGTTCTTTGTTTCTTTTTCCTTTTTCTTTTAATTTTTTTTCTTGCATACCAGGGGGCCAAACCCAGAGCCCCGTGCATCCTTCACAACCCCTGTACCTCTGAGCTGCACCCCCAGCCCCCGTGTTATTTTTTAGCCTGAGTCAGAGGCTCACTAAGAGACGCAGGCTGCCTCTGGCCTCCAATTCGCAATCATCCTGCCTCTGGCCTCCAATTCACAATCCTCCTGCCTCTGGCCTCCAATTTGCAATCCTCCTGCCTCTGGCCTCCAATTCGCAATCCTCCTGCCTCTGGCCTCCAATTTGCAATCCTCCTGCCTCTGGCCTCCAATTTGCAATCCTCCTGCCTCTGGCCTCCAATTTGCAATCCTCCTGCCTCTGGCCTCCAATTCGCAATCCTCCTGCCTCTGGCCTCCAATTCGCAATCCTCCTGCCTCGGGCTCTTGAGTGCGGGGATCACAGGCAAAGCCGCCAAGCTCCTCCCCTGCCTTGAGATCAGATCTGGTGAGGTTGAAACAGAGTCTCACGAGGCCCAGGCTGGCCTGGAACTCATGATCCTCCTGCCTCCGCCTCCCAAGCCACTAGGATTATGGGCGTGCATTACCGCTCCAGGTACAGCCTGCTTTTTCCGGGGAGCCCCAACTAACATCCTCATATTATCCCCAGACACCTTGACATTCAAGGAACGTCACCCCATTACCTCCCCCACCCCAGACCCAGGGTACTAAGCTACTTTCTGTCTGTATCACTTTCCTATTCTGGACTTTCGTGTGAATTTGTTGTTGTTGTTGTTGTTAGGTGCTGTCGAGTCAGTATCCGACTCATAGCGACCCTCTGTACAACAGGGGAACCACCATTGTCAGTGCTTCTCTGCTGTTCATAGGGTTTTCAATGGCAGATTGATTTTTGGGAGGGGGTTGCCAGGTCCTTCTCCCAAACCTACAGCTGTTGGTTTTCCCAGGCGGTCTCCCATCCAGGTAATAACCAGGCCCGACCCTGCTTAGCTTCCGAGATCTGACAGGATCGGATGCCACAGGGCTATGGCTGCAGGCATATTCATGTGAATAGAACTGTACAATACGTGGTCTTTCATGGCTGGCTTTTAGTATAACACTTTCCAATTCATCCACGTGGCTGAAAGTGTTGAAACATTGTTCCCTTTCAGGGCTGAATAATATTCCATTGTATGGATATCTATATTTTACTTATCTGTTGAGCAGTCAATGAACATTTGGGTTGTTTTTGTTTTGGGACCATTATAAATAATGCTGCTCTGAACATATGCGTCTTTTTTAAAAGATAGAAAAGAAAAAAGAATTTCCAGCTCTCTCTGCAATGTGAACAGTGTTATAGCTTTTTCCTGCAATCAAAGCAATAGGAAAAATCTCACGAGGCATAATGGTGCACACCTGTAATCCCAGCACTCAAGAGGTAGAGACAGGAGGATGCTTAGTTTGAGGCCAGCCTGGGCTCAGAGTGAGTTCAAGGCTAGAATGGATTATATAGCAAGACTCTCTCAACAAAAAAAAAAAAATCCTTCCTTCTTCTATTACACCACATCCGCCCCACGTAGGAGTATCCATCATAGCTGGGCATGGCAGCATAGACGTGTAATCCCAGCAACTTGGGAGGCAGAGCCAGGAGGATCCTGAGTTCGAGGCCAGAGGCAGGCTGTGCAATTCACCGAGACCCTGACTCAAAATAAAAATAAATAAATAAATGGGTTAGGGCTGCAGCTCAATGGTAGAGCACTTGCAAAGCATGTGCAAGGGCCCTGAGTTCAACCTCCAAAAAAGAAAAAGAAAAAAAAAAAGGTGTCATCATTATGAAAATGTGGAATTACTCCTGTTGTCTGTCTGATCTTGTGACTATACAGAAATCCACTGAACTGAGTACTTTAAAAGGGTGAACGTTGCTGTTGCTAGTCCAGTGTGACCCTGCATACAACAGGCAAAACACTATTGTCAGTGCTTCTCTGCTGTTCATAGGGTTTTCAATGGCAGATTGATTTTTGGGAGTGGGTTGCCGGGTCCTTCTCCCAAGCCTGCAGCACCTGATGTTCCCAGGTGGTCTCCCATCCAAGGACTAACCAGGCCCGACCCTGCTTAGCTTCTGAGATCTGACAGGATCAGATGCCACAGGGCTACAGCTTTAGGTGGGTGAATGTGACAATATATAAATTCTAACTCAACTTTTTTCCAGTGGGAAGGGAAAAGATCTCATCCTAAGAAAGGATTCCAAGGGTTTAAAAAATCCTAAAACTTCTGGGCTGGCTGATGGCAAGGCCTTTCCAATGCAAGGACAGCTGTCTTTCAGTGGCCGGTGGCCGGTTGCGGAAACACTGGGTTTCTCTGCGTGATTAATGAGGAACCACTGCCACCTAGTGTTCACAATGATGAACAGCAAGAACCTGAGGAAATAGGTAGAGAACCGCCACTGTTCAGACCTTTCCATCTGAGTTACACACAAGCCGGGTGATTTTTGTTGCTAGGTGTCGTCTGATTGGATGTAACAGTGGGCCACACCTGTCATCCCCACGACTCGGAAGGCTGAGGCAGAAGGATCCCAAGTTCGAGGCCAGAGGCAGCCTGTATAACTTAGGGAGACCCAGACTCAAGATCAAAAATAAAAAAGGGGTTGGGGGTGCAGCCCGGTGGTAGAGCGCTTGGAAAGTATGTGAAAAGTCCTGGGTTCAAACCTCAAGTACCACAAAAAAAGAAAATCTATTGTGTTGGTGGTGGTATAATAGTACTGCATATATGATTATGCAGAGTACATGATACTTCGAGATGATAACAAAGGATTATGTTACTGACTTATGTGTTTACTATCATGTCCTGTTGTTGTTGTTGTTGTTGTTGTTGTTGTTGTGTTTCTGGGGTTTTTTTTTTTTGCAGTACTAGAGGTTGAACCCAGGGCCTGGCGCTTGTGTACTCTTCAAGTGCTGGACCACTGAGCTGCACCCCCAGCCCATTTTTTTACTTTTTGAGACAGGGTCTCGCTAAATTATGCAGACTGCCTCTGGTCTCGAACTTGTGATCCTCCTGCCTCTGCCTCCCGAGCCACTGGAATTACAGGTGTGCGCCACTGCGCCCAGCTCCAACCTTGGGTTTTCTTTAGAAAAGAACTTACTATGTAACCCAGGCTGCCCTTGAACTCCCTGTGCAGTCCAGGATAGCCTCAAATTCACAATCCTCCTGACTCAGCCTCCTCAGTGCCAGGATTACAGGAGTGTGCCACCATTCCTGGATTATAATATCCTTTTTAATCGTTATTGTAGAATGTACTTCTACTTTCAAAAAAACCTTATTATAAGAACCATATGCTATGTTGCAACCAGCAGCAGGCTTGCGTATCTCTTATTTGCCGTGTCGCTGGATGACACCAAGAGGCCACATCGACAGCCTGGTGTTGGGGCCACACCTGTGATCCCAGCACTCAGGAAGCTGAGGAAGGAGGATCACGAGTTCCAGGCCAGCCTGGGCCTTGCAAAACCCTGTGTCAACCTTATGAGATCTTGTCTCCAGGTGGAGGAGGAGCCTGGAGTAGTGGCCACTGCCTGTGATCTCAGCACTCAGAGCCAGAGGCGGGAGGATCGTGAGTTCCAGGCCAGAGGCAGCCTGCATAACTTAGCAAGGCCCTGTCTCAAGATAAGAAATAAAAAGGGGGCTGGGAGAGTAGTTCAGTGGTGGAAAGCCCTGGGTACTGAAAAAAAAAAAAAATTTAAGTTGGAGCAATGACCCATTTGTTGTTGTTGTTAGGTGCCGTCAAGTCGGTATCTGACTCATAGCGAGCCTCATAGGGTTTTCAATGGCTGACTGTTTCGGGATTGCCTTGGGAGTGGATTGCTAGTCCTTCTCCCATTTTTGCGGTGCTGGGAATTGAACTCAGGACCTCAGAGACTACAGCGCAGCGCTCTACCAACTGAGCTAAATCCCAGCCCAATGACCCATTTACTCGCATGCTATTGGCCAAAGCAACTCACATGATCAGGCCCAATGTCCATGAACATGGGATTCCTCCATATACTTCTCCAACCACAGGCAATCAGGTCATATGGCAATGGGATGGGTGGTTCTCTTATAGAAAGGAGGAACACTTTGCTGGGATCAAAAATATAATCTATCACGTTCTTCTTGATAACTTTCAACAGTCTTTCGACAAAAGTCCATTGAAAACCTCCGCAGAGACTTCAATTTTCATGACATTAAGTACATTTCTTATAGTCTTCAGTCTTCCAAACAGAAACACAGCAGTACCCTCTATTTATTCACAATTATGGCTTTGTTTGCTTGATTAAGGCAGGGCCTCACTATGTATCCCAGGCTGGCCTCAAACTTGCGATCCTCCTGCCTCAGCCTCCCAAGTGCTGGGATTGCATGCCTACTTCACCGGTTCTATCTGTGGTCTTTTAATAAATTCCTTGCCTTACATTCTACATTTGTGTGTGTGTGCACGCACATCCTAAGTACTGCCATTGTTTCTGTGTCAGTTAAAGAGCTAAATACAAAAGTACCATATAATAGAAATTAAATAGTAAAGCTGAGTCGTTACCACTTCTTTGATAGTGTTATTGCACTTCAAGCTTTGAAAAAATAGGAGAAATCACAAATGAGAAATTTTTCAGCTGAAACCACATAAAAGTACTGAAAGCACCGCAATTAAAGTTAAAAGGAAATTACTATGGTAAGTAATGACTTCAAATATGACCAACCAAGTGTTAATTTGCAACTCTCACAAAAAGGTAATATATATTTTGAGGGGAGGAGGTGCCAAATAATGGAGATTCGAAAGAAGAGGGAGACACGATTCGCACAAAAGAGAATACTTACTTTTAAATGGCTCAAGTTCACGGGTATCAAAGAAATGCAAATTTAAACCACAATAAGGACCCATTTATATGCTGTGAAAGAGCTCAGAAATCTATTAGGCTGTGGCAAAAAAAAAAAAAAAAAAAAAAAAAAAACAAAAAAAAACACCTCTCTGTATATTGGCTGGAAAGCTTTAAAACTTGAAACCCTTTCACAAAACATTTTCAAGGTGGGGGAGGATCCTGGGGTGGTGGCGCCCCTCTGTGATCCCACCTCTCAGGAGGCTAAGGCAGGAGGATCCCGACTACTAGACCAGCCTGGGCCTCGCGAGACCCTGTCTCAACATCGCGAGATCTGAGACCCTGTCTCAACATCGCGAGATCTTGTCTCAAGGGGGGGCGGAGCCTGGTGTGGTGGCCACGCCTGTGATCCCAGCACCCGGGAGGCTGAAGCAGGAGGGTCGAGAGTTCAGAGCCAACGTGGGCAACATAATGAGACCCTATCTCAAAAAAATAAATAATGAAAAAAGTTTTGTTGAATTGAACTAAAGTGAACCAAATTATATGAATGGAGGGCTCTCGTTTCCACCCTCATCTTCTCCAGCGTCAGAGATAAGCCCCACCCTCCTGGGGACCCCTTCATTTTTCTCCCAATTGTCCCCTCTACCACTGTCTAGCCCAAGCCCAGCCTCTGGCCCTGACTCCTGGCTCTTGGTAAGTGCTAGAAAAAGGCCCTACCTACCCCCTATAGTTTGGGCTGGGATTTAGCTCAGTTGGTAGAACGCCGCTCTGTAGTCTCCGAGGTCCAGAGTTCGATCCCCAGCACCACTTAAAGTGGGAGAAGGGCCTGGGAATCCACTCCCAAGGCAATCCCGAAACAGTCAGCCATTGAAAACCCTATGAGGGTCAGACACGACTGGACAGCGCCTAACAACAACAACACCCCCTATACTGACCTCCAGGAAACAAACGTGATCAGCAAAAACTCTGACATGAAGAGTAATGGCAAAGAATATTTTCCAGCTTGTAAAATTATTTGTTTTTTTTTAAGTCTGCAAGGAAATAAGACATAATCACAGTTTCGTTTAGATGTAATAAATCACTTTTATTGAAAGGAACAAACCACAGAGGAAAAATATAAAATACCAGGAAAATAAGGGGGAAAAGAGCAAATGTGTTGATCTGCTTATTTTGTTGTTCATCTTCTATGCAAGCTGGAGTTGCATTTTTCCCTTCTTGATGGTCTGAAGGGTGCATTGTTGTTGCTGTTGTTATTGTTAGGTGCCATCAAGCCGGGTCCAACTCATAAGGACCCTATGGACAACAGAATGAAACAGTCCCCAACTCTGCTACACACACTGATCTTTTTATGTTTGAACCCATTGTTGCAGCCACTGTGTCAATCCACCTAGTTGAGAGTCTTCCTTTTTTTTTTTTTCATTGACCCACTACTGTCCCAAACATGTCCTGCTCCAGGGATTGGTCCTTCCTGACAACTTATCCAAAATATATGAGACACATAAAGGGCACATCATGATGCATGTTGTTGTTGTTGTTGTTGTTGTTAGGTGCCGTCGAGTCGGTATCCGACTCATAGCGACCCTCATATAGTGTTCAATGGCGGAGTGCTTCGGGATTGCCTTGGGAGTGGATTGCCAGGCCCTTCTCCCATTTTTGTGGTGCTGGGAATTGAACTCGGGACCTCAGAGACTGCAGCGCAGCGCTCTACCAACTGAGCTAAATCCCAGCCCGGTTATTATTCTTAACGTGTTCAAATTTCTCTTAGCAAGTGCTATGGTTTGAATATGGTTAGTGCCCATGTCAGTCAAAGGTCCATATGTAAAAGCCTGGTCCTTAGGATGGTGACATCGGGAGGTGCTGTGGACCTTTAAGAGATGGATCTTAGTGGGATGTCCTTATCTTATTTTCAGGCATATTGTTAAAGGGGATTATAGGACCCCAACCTCTTTCTCTTTCTCTTTCTCCTCCTCCTCCTCCTCTTTCTTCTTCTTCCTCTCTCTCTCTCTCTCTCTCTCTCTCTCTCCCCCCCTTCTCTCTTTATCTCTCTCTCTCTCCTGACATGATGTGCTGCCCTCACCAATGGACCAAACCTTTGGGACTGCATGACCTCAGACTTGAACCTCCAAAACCGTAAGCCAAAATAAACCTATCCTTACTTTATAACTGTTCTGCATCAGGTATTTTGTTATAGTAATGGAACGCTGGGGCTGGGATTTAGCTCAGTTGGTAGAGCGCTGCTCTGCAGTCTCTGAGGTCCCAAGTTCGATTCCTAGCACCGCAAAATGGGAGAAGGACTTGGCAACCTACTCCTGAGGCAATCCCGAAACAGTCAGCCATTGAAAACCTTATGAGAGTCACTATGAGTCGGACTCGACTCAACGGCACCTAACAACAAACAACAACAACAATAACAATGGAACACTAACATTGTATCATCACTGTAGCAGAAAAATCAACCCAAACAAAGTTATGGAGGAAAGGGTTTATTGGGAGCTCACAGTTAGAGGATCCGTCCATAATGATGGGGACAGCAGGTGTGATGGCAGCAACTGGGCCCATGTCAAATGACCTCACATCATGGGAAAGGAGGCAGAGAGAGACTAAAGCCACAGGTACAGGATAAAATTCCAAAGGCCAATCCCCAGGGACTCACTTCTCGAGCTAGATCCCACCTCCCAAAGTTCCCACAGCCTCCACAAACAGCTCCACCAGCAGAGGACTGACTATTAAAGCACATGACCTTTGGAAGACATTTTATATTCAAACCAAGACACATAGCAAGACACTGAGCAATTTCTTTGGGCCACCAGTAGAAAGTTTGCAACTCACTGCTGTGTACATACAGCATGGAAACGTTTCCCCGGGAAGCATCCCCTTTGTTTAAAAGACAAAATTCCTGAAGCCAGGCATGGTGACGCACGCCTGTCATCCCAGCAACTCGGGAGGCAGAGGCAGGAGGATCGCAAGTTGGAGGCCAGAGGCAGCCTGCATAATGTAGTGACTCTGTCTCAAGACATAAAATAAAAAGGAGGCTAGGGTGCAGCTCAGTGGTAGAGCACTTGCCGAGTATGCGTGATGCTTTGGGTTTTCAGCCTCCCAGTACTGGGGAAAAAAATCCTCCAAATTCCTCTTGTGTAGCAAGGCTTGCAATTGGTTTTCCTTGCCTGGCCATGTTATTTATTTTTATGCTAAAATAAAATTTTATAGCACAAGAATCGCAACACATTTCAAGTGGCAAGGCAAAGTTAGCAAGCAGTAAACCAGAAAGATGGGCCACCAAGGCTCCTGTCTCACCTGGCAGCAGCTGAAACTTAATTCACGATTGCTGGGACTTTTTACGCTACGGCTGCCTTGCTGTGTTTACTGCTCAAAGGCTCTGGGGGTCACGAATATGTGAGCCTCCACGTGCCACGAGTGTAAATTTTACTTACGATGTTTACGGGCATTCTTCCTACAGTGCTGAATTTTCCAAAGCCTTAGGACTTCGGGGGGATCTTAATGATCTGCAAAGCAAAGAGAGAGAATTGTTGAAATCAGGGCAACGGCTCAGAAATTTTGGCATGTAGGTCCTGAGTTCGATTCCCAGCACTATAAAATGGGAGAAGGACATGGCAACCCACTCCCAAGGCAATCCTGAAATAATCAGCCATTGAAAACCCTATGAGGGTCTCTATGAGTCTCAACTCGACAGCACCTAAAAACAACAACAACAATATAAAAAGGGTTTATGCAGTGCCCAGCTCCAGGGGACACCAGAGATTTAGTCTTCAATGTCAATGTCATCCCATGCAAAAAAGGACGCTGTTCACGTCTAATATGTGGTGAATGGGCGCCCCCTGGAGTTGTTCAACAGAGCAGTCCATAAAAGACCCTGGATAGCCTGATCGCCGCTGGTCACCCCATTGACAAATCCTGGAAGCCAGCACTGTTGGAAAGAACACAGAATGGGACTCTAGCTCCCCCTCTCCCCAGACCTCAAGCCCCTCACTGTCTTCTCTCGTATTCTGTCTCCCATCTGTCACAAGAGGCGGTTCAAGGAATTCCAACCCTGACGGTTGTGATTCCGGAATCCAGTTCAAGAATGTGCACTGGTAACAACGTGGTGCACTCCCGTCTCATTTGGGACTCCTCTAACACTCCTTAGAGAACATATTGGCTTTCTTGTGGAAGGCTGTGATTGACGCAGGTCTCCTCTGCTGCAGGATGTTGCAATCCTGCTCCTCCTCACATATAGGAAAGTGATGAACAGAGATGGGTTAATTGGCCACAGCTTGGTCTTTTGCTAACCAGGACTGGAGTCATGCGGTAGCTTTGTTTTTAGGGTTCAGTATAGACTGGTTCCCTTGCTTGGCCAGAAACTCATTGACTGCTTGTGCCACTTCTACTCTCTTGTTTTTCCATCAATCTTCTCTTGGCACATCTTGTATTCGCTTAGTCTTTAAATATTGATAGGACCACCATCCTTCTTCGTGGTTTCCTGTGGGTCCTGTACCCCAGCATTATTCCAACCTTTTTGGCATCAGGAACCAGTTTTATGGAAGACAGGTTTTCTACAGTCTGGAGGTTGGGAGTGGTTTCAGGATGATTCAGACTCATTACATGCATTGTGGAAATACAGATGAAGCTTCACTCACTCACCCGCCGCTCACACCAGTCCTGGCCCATGGCTCACAGGCTGGGGATCCCTCCTCTAGCCCCCGTAGTACCTATCCTCAGGTTGGAATAAACAATGTATTCAAATTATTTAAGTACTCTCCATTTTCCAGAATATTATATCAGTATGCTGACTTTCTTATTTTAGGGATAATTTGCTTAGAGTTAAATGCAGAGCTCTTACCTATACAATCCAACTCTTTTTGAAAAATTCCCAGGTAATCTGCATCTCTATCAAGACACAGAATTTTCCCTCACCCCAGAACTTCACGTCTATACCTTTACCCCAGAAGTCAGCACCGGTCCGATTCCTGTCACTAGAGATTGGTTTTACTCATTCTAGAACTTACCATTATGGGACTGGGGTTTAGCTCAGTTAGTAGAGTGCTGCTTCACACTCTCTGAGGACCCAAGTTCAATCCCCAGTACCACAAAAATGGGAGAAAGATATGGCAATCTCCTCCCCAAAATAATACTAAAACAATTATCCATTGAAAATCCTGTGAGGGTCACTATGAGTCAGACCCAACTCGATGGCACCTAACAGCAACAAAACTTGCTATTGTTTGTTTGTTTTGTGGTGCTAGGGATCAGACCTATAGCCTTGCACATGCCAGCCAGGCACTCTACCACTGAGCCATATTCTCAGCCCTCTTGAACTTAATATTATCAAAAGAAAAAATGGCAACCGATCTTGTTTGAAGGTATTCATTGCTTCTATTCATGATTTGAGAAACGAGCTGACTTTAGAACCAGAACTGATTCAGAGAACCCCGGGACTGCCACGTGCTCAAAGTTTATAAGCAGAAAATGGAAGTGATGAACAAAGACAGGTTAGTTGGCCACAGCTTGCTGGTTTTGCCTTCCTCGAATAACTTATCCCCAGAGTTAGCCTTCCAGTTGGCGTATTTACCAAGCCAGATTGCAGTTTGCCACATAAGGACTCCAGGGCAGAGGAATTTTCAGACTTAAATTTAATTTAATTAACACTACAAATGGAACTATACATTATATGCTCTTTGGCATAAAGCTTCTTTCAAACAGTATAATGCTCTTCAGATTTACACTTATTGTATTCTACTGATTTTTTTTTTTTAGTGAAAGACGTATTCTGATTTTTTTTAGTACCAGAGGCTTCATTGCTGTCTACCCAAAGCCAGTCACAACAAATGTTTGAAAGGACCACAAGTGACCTACATTCTCATCCAATGTGTCCCATACAATTTAAGTTTCACATGATGTCTACACTTAAATTTGCTTGGATTTAATAAAAGCAGGACCCATAATTTATTCCAACAATGCTTTGTGAGACCCAGGATGTCAGTTTCCTCTTCGTTAGCTGTTATGATGTGAATACGAAATGTCTCCCACAGGCGCAATGTGTTGAAGTCTTGGTCGCCAACTGGTGGCGCTATTTTGGGAAAGGATAGTAACAGGAGCTGGGGCGTGATTGGAGAAAGTAGGTCACGGAGAGGTGGGGGCTGTCCCTGGGGGCTATAGCTTGCCCTTGGTGCTTTTGCACTGTTTCTCTCTGCTTCCTGTCTGCCCCGAGGTGAGCAACTTTGTTCCGCCATGCTGTTCCGCCATGATGGTCTGCCTCACCACAGCACAGAATCAGCACAGCCAGATGACCATGGACTAAAACCTCCAAAATCATGAGCCGAATACATTTTTCTTCTACATTATCGCAAGTATGTATCACAGGCACCAAAAGCCTAACACACTATCCCATCCAATTTGCACCAAGAGGCCAGCCTGGGCTACGTAGTGAGGCTCTGTCTCAATAAATGAATGAATGAATGAATGAATGAATGAATGAAAACTAAGGAATTTTAACAAACTGGATAACCACCAACAAGAATTCCCAAGTGACCAAATCTGCCTCTTAAATGCTTTGGAACAGCTCCTAAAAAAATGTATCCATGCATTAGCAAAGTGCTCAAACATCAGCAGCAATTCTCAATATACCTCCTCCCTGCTTGGAGACACCCCCTCCCCCGCCAGGTGTTAGCTGCAGCCCAAAGCCAAGCAACCCCCACAGTTGAACCTAATAAAGATTCCACGGGGCTGCTGAATTATAGAGCGATGCAGGCAATTAACTTCCACCCTGGTTTTATTGCGGAAAGATGTTGCAAGCCTGGTCCGCCACAGCCCAGCCAAGGCTTCGGTTCAGGAAGGCCGGCTGCCAAAGCCCAGTTGGGACCAGCGTGAGAGCAGGTGCAGGGACAGATCCGCAGCTCGTGGCTAATGGGCCGCTGCGATGTCGCCCGCAGAAGGCTGGCGCTGGGCCCCGGGGCTCCCTTCTCCTAGCAAAGGTCTTGGACAATGCGAACGTGAACCAGCTCCCCACATAAAACGGGGCGATGGTGAATTCACCCCAGGTTGCCTGGTTATAAAAATCAGCTGCATCAGCCTGCCTAGCTGTGCCCCGTGCAGACCCGCTTCCCACAGCTGCCAACGCAATTTCACATCAGCCATCTGAGCGGTGGCTTCTATTCATAAATGACAGAGGGAGGGGGCGGGGAAGGAGGCCTGGGCCATCAGGACGCTGGAAGCCAGAGCCAGAGCGCGCAGGCTGAGCCACGCCCCCTCCCCTGTCCGGGCTCATTTGCATGGAGCTGGGTTTCCCCAGCAACAGCCTCTGATTGGTCGCCTTCTCTGTCTGTCCTCCAGCTGACTCCGGCCCGCTCAGGCCCTCAGCCAGGCTTGGAAAACCAGCGCAGCATCGCCCCTCCGCTTTGAGCCCCAGGATTGGATTAGGATCTTTGGGGATTCTAAACATTGCATCTGCTGATACTGCAAAATGGCATTTCCAGGATGGCCTGAGACTTCCATTGATGGTGGAATTCAAACAGCCCCTTTCTCCATTTTGCGACTGGAATATTTGGCAGAAGCTTGTCAAAAGGGATCCCTTGGGCGCCGTGTGTTGGATCGCAGGTTCGAGGCCAGAGGCAGCCTGCACAATTTAGTGAGACCCTATCTCAAGATTTAAAAGAAAAAAAAATTAATTTTTTTAATTTTAAAAAGGCAGCAATAGCCAAACAGCCAACCCATTCCCATGATGAGGAACTGCAGCTCTAAAAACCTCCCATTACCTGAAGTCCGCAAAGACCTTCAGGCATCTTGGGTGCTGGAAAACTACAGCCGTTAAAATGACCAGAGCAGCCGCCAAAATGCCACGTGGGTTCAGGGCCTCCGTGGGCTTTTACAAATCCACACTTTGGAGTCCACACTTTTTCTCTGTGAGGAAAATGGCTACGCTGTGGGATCGAGGGTCACTTAGCAGTGGGTGGATTGACCCTTTCGAGGCTCCTCTTAAACCTCGCCTTCTCTTTTATGAGCCGTTGGCAATCCTTCCGCTTAATTGCTTGTGCTGACGTTTGGCGCTGCCTCTCTGTACTTTGCACATGAACCACCTCCCAGGCTGGGAATATTCCCTCTTCATTTCTCTCCCTCAAGAAGAGGTCTGGTCTGCAACTTTGAACCTGCTAGAGGATAGCGTAGAGAAGTATGTCAAGGTATTGGCACAGGCAACAACTTCCTGAATAGGACCCTCAGTAGCTCAGGAAATAAAAGTAAGCATTGACAAATGGGATTACATCAAATTAAAAAGCTCTTCTCAGAAGAAAAGCAATTGGCAGCGTGAAGAGGCAGCCTGCAGAACGGGAGGAAATCTCTGTCAGCCACTCACCCAACAGAAGATTAATACAGGAATAAAGAGCTCAAAAAAAAATTATCTACAAAAGAACAAGCAACCCAATCAATAAACAGGCAAATGATGTGAACAGGGACTTCCCAAAAGAAGTACAAATAAACAATTGTTGTTGTTGTTTGGTGCTGTTGAGTCAGGTCCGGTTCATAGTGACCCCATGTACAGCAGAATGAAACACTCCCCAATTCTGTGCCAGGCACACGATCTTATCTATCTATGTTCAAACTCATTGTTGCAGCCACTGTGTCAATCCATCTAGTGGAGGGTTTTCCTTTTTCTCATTGACCCGCCACGCTCCCAAACATGATGTCCTTCTCCAGGGATTGGTCCCTCCTGACTACGTGTCCAGAATAATTAGTGTATGAGAAAAATGTTCAACATTCCACCTTACCCCAGTTAGAATGGCTATTAACAAATCACAACAACAACAACAACAACAATAACAACAACAGCAGCAAATGCTGACCAAGATGTGGAGAAAAAGGAATCCCATATGCTAGCTGGCAGCTTGTCATGCCATGGGAGCTTGCATGTTGCTGTGATGCTGAAAGCTATGCCACTAGTATTTCAGCTACTAGCAGGGCCACCCTGCTAGTTGGACCAACCAATCACAGAATCTACTGCAGACCCCGCAGCCGTCACTGTGACCTAACTCCAGCTTCACTCATCTGCAATCCCAGAGGCAATCCCCTCAGCCTAGGAACCAAGGGAAGGTCTTCCCCTGCCAAAAAAAAGAGTCTCTAAAGAGATTGTTCCTCCTTCACATGCACAGATACCAACACAAGGCTACGTGGATCATAAAGCAAGCAAACAGAAGACCAAAGTAAATAGTATGTCTACAGGAACTGAGCCCTAAGAAATGGAGATAGATGAGTTACCGGAAAAAGAATTTTGAACAATTATCTTAAAGAAGTTCGATGAGATGCAAGAGAACACGGAAAAATACCTAAGTTAAAACAGGAATACAATGCACAAACAAAAGGCAAATGTAATAAAGATAAGAGAAACCAAGTTGGGTGTGATGACGCCCGCCTGTGATCCCAGCACTCAGGAGGCTGAGGCGGGAGGATGGAGAGTTCCAAGCCAGCCTGGGCTACATGTTCTGAGTACTTGTCTCAAAAAACAAACAAAAAATTCATATGTCCACACATATGACAGCTCTGCTGAGCCGTTCTTTTAAATATATTTCCTGTCCACACTAGGGGAGAGGACACTGTCATTTTGTCACAAAATTCACTGCTATAGTCATTGAAGATGAAAGGGCTCGTCTTATCTATTACTCCATTGAGGCCAGAAACGAAGTTAAGAAATACTCTTTTTCAGGCAGAGATGTCTTTAAGTTGGGGATTGCTTCTATCAGACCTGCTGAAATTTAAAAAAAGTGATGATATTTCTATAATGTTATCAAATAATCAGATCAGATGTAGAGGAATATCTCTAAACAGTGCAGTTGCTCTGAGAGAACCCTAGTAAGCGTTCTTTCAGGAATTTGTTTATAATCAAGCCATAAAAAGATTTAGCAAATGTTTAAGATGGCTTTGTAACTGAGCTTGCTTGACAAACTTCGTAGCTGATACTGCAAAAGTACAGTTCAGGTAGGAATAAAAGCTGTTTGTGTGAAGACTCATTCAGAAGTTGCTCTGGCTCGGTAAAAAGTAGGTCAAGGAAGAATAAACGGGCAGAAAGAGCAATTAGAAAATATTTTTCAGTGGTCCAGGTGAGAGAGGATTGTAGCTCAGAAAAGATGCTGATGGTGGAAATGAAGAGCACTCGGCAGACGAACCTCTTGAACGTAGACCTGGCGGATCTGTAAGGCGAGAGGAATTACGGATAATGTACTTGAGCTGATTAGCTGAGGGGGCGCCCATGCCATTTTACTGAGCTATGAAAGAATGGGCTGGCACAAAGCCATCTTCCTCATACCCATTGCTACCCTTGAGGGCCACGCCAGCCCTCAAGCATATGACTATGTGTCAAACACCTTCCCTCATGAGAGCCTCTGACCAAGTTTATTTTAAACCATACCTGGCATAAGGGCTCCAAAGCAGAAAACGTCCTCAGAGATTTTTCTATCTCAATCCCTCCTCCAGCAGACAAGAAAACTCAGCTCTGTGAAGCAAAAGAACTTTTCCCAAGCTTTACCAAAATTAATGATAGAATGATGGATCCTAGGTACCTATATCAAAATAACTAAAATGCAAATCATTGCAAAGATATGGGTAATGAGCCTGGCACGGTGGTGCCCACCTGTAATCCCAGCACTTGAGAGGCTGAGGCAGGAGGATCACGAGTTCCAGGTCACCCTGGACCACAAGAAACCCTGTCTCCACCTCCCAAGATGTCAAGGTGGGGGAGGGGCCTGGATGGCGGCCACACCTGTAATCCCAGCCCTGGGGAGGTGGAGGAAGGAGGATTGATTCAAGTTCAAGGCCAGCCTGGTCTACTTAGTTCTAGCCCAGCCCGGGCTACTCTGCGAGGCTCTGTCTCAAAAACAAAACAAGGGTAAGGGGTAACCTATATGAATAATGTGTATCAAAATGCATATATGAAAATGCCACAATGAAAAGCATGTCAAAATGAATCACATTATGATGTACATTAAAAATTTCTAATTAAAAATAAATAAATAAAGTTCAAAGAAAGGGAAATGAGGAACCAGAAAGGTTTCTGTTGAACAAAACTACTGAAGCACGTCCTCTGGACATCAAAGACTAAAATAAAATAAGGGTTCAAGTATGAGCCAATGGCAGGAAAAAGACACAGTGGGAAGCCTGAAGGCAGGAAAGCTTGGAGAGGGCTCTGCCCCGCATGGCTGATGCGATAACGAAACAATACACATCTCAAAATCTTTGAATAAGAAAACAGGGTGAGTAAATGAGTGGTAATCCTTTTTTAATTTTAGAACCCTGTTCAAATCGACCAAAGCTGGGCAATAGTGGAGGAGAAAGGAAATAAAAAATAGTCACATTTCATTTAGGAGTTTAAAGAGGAAACAAACGCAGCCACATTGAAAGGCAACTACAAGAAGAAATCCCATAGGGTATATGTCTTAGGATGGAAATGTGAAAGGAAGGACTGGGGGCGTGGCTCAGTGGCAGAGCACATGCTAAGCAGATTCGAAGCCCTGGGTTCGAGCCCCAGCACCAAAAGTAAATAAATATAAATTAAAAATAGCTGCCCATGACGGCCCACATCTGTAATCTCAGCACGGGGGAGGCAGAGGCGGGAGGATCGTGAGTATCAAGCCAGCCTGGGCCTCGCGAGAGCTTGTCTCAACCTCGTGTGATCACCGCTCAAGGTGAGGGAGGAGCCTGGCGCAACGACCTCCCACGCCTGTGAGTCCACACTCGGGAGGCTGAGTCAGGAGCATCGCGAGGTCCTGACCAGCCTTGGCCTCACTGTCTCAAGGCGAGGGAGGAGCCTGGCACCTGGCACCCCCCTGTGATCCCAGCACTTGGGAGGCAGAGGCTTCAAGGAACACATATAAGTAAATAATTCATATTTATTTATTTTTGGTGCTGGGGCTCGAACCCAGGTCCTTGAATCTGCTTAGCATATGCTCTGCCACTGAGCCACGCCCCCAGCCCTTCACAAGGAGAGCCTGGGCTACATCTCAATAAATAAGTAAATAAATAAATAATAAATAAGTAAATAAATAAAAATAAGTAAATAAATAAAAAGTAAATAATGAAATAAATGTCAAAAGGAATTTTTATATCACTATGGATATGAGATGAGGTGCTCTAGAGAGAGAAAACCCGTGTAAACAAGGAGAATGGGAAAAGAAAAAAAAGGAGACAAAGGTGGGCAATGCGCTGGGGTAACACAGTGCACGGGACAGAAGCGGTGGGAACGGCCGTGTGGCACTGGGATGAAAAAGTAGGTTAACACAGCCGATCCGTGCGAGGCTGGGCCGGCGCCTGACCCCGTGAAGGCTGCCTGTGTTAATGAGAGGAGAGGGGGCAGCGGAGCCCACCCTCCGGCCCCGGGCGCTGGCCAGCGTCCTCCCTGCCAATGTCTTTGGAGAAAATCAAGACAGGGTCAAGGTCTTTGACCCGTGCGCTAATAATCCGCGCCTTCTGCTGGGAAAGGGGCCAGGGTGATGGGAGGGGGCAGGCGCTGGGCTCTGGCCCCACGGATTGGAAGGAGGGCAGGGCAGCCCCCGAGGCTGCGCCAGGGTGGAAGGCGGATTTGTCACTCCCTGGCGGCAGAGGAGAAGCCCTGTGGCTGACAGCTGCTGGGGGCTGAGGGGCTCATGTGATGCCCATGAAGACAGAGGAGGAGGGGAGGGGGAGGGGGAGGGGGAGGG
>VMDO01029650.1:0-22353 GCA_007922755.1 Pedetes capensis | reverse complement strand
CCTTATTTCATTTTTCTTGATTGCTGAGTAGTATTCCATTGTGTATATGTACCATAGTTTTTTTATCCATTCTTCTGTTGAAGGGCACTTTGGTTGATTCCATATCCTTGCTATTGTGAAAAGCGCTGCATTGAACATGGAGATGCAGGTGTCTCCCTTTGGGTAAATTCCCAATAGTATTATAGCTGGGTAATATGGTAGATCTATTTTTAGTTTTTTGAGGTACCTCCATATTGATTTCCACAGTGAACATTTGAGCCCTCAAATATACTAAATATTAATAGAACTGAAAGGAGAAATAGTAACACAACAATAGAGTACATCAGTAATCCATTTTATTTTCAGTACCTGGAAGTTAAGTTGAACCTAAGTCTTGTACATGCTAGAAAAATGTATATAATATATATATATATATATATATATATATATATATATATATATATATCACAATTTCACTAATTTGCACAGGCTGCCTCTGGCCTCAAACTTTCAGTCTTCCTGCCTTAGCCTCCTGTGTAGTTGAGATTACAGGTGTAAACCACTCTGTGCAACTATAATCCACTTTCAACATTAGATTGCCCATTCAGACATTACATCAATAAGGAAACAGTGGACATAAAAATACTATTGTTGTTGTTGTTGTTAGGTGCTGTCGAGTTGGTATCCAACTCACAGCGACCCTCATAGGGTTTTTAATGGCTGACTGTTTTGGGATTGCCTTGGGAGTGGATTGCCAGGCCCTTTTCCCATTTTTGCAGTGCTGGGAATTGAACTCAGGACCTCAGAGACTGCAGCGCAGCGCTCTACCAACTGAGCCAAACCCCAGCCCCCAAAAATACTATAGGTGAAGTAAATTGTACAGACATACACAGAAAAATATATCCTTAGCAACAGGATATACATTTTTCTCAAGGGCACATAGATATTTTGGGAAAAATAACATCCTAGTAAACTTAGAAAGATCAAAATTATATCAAACATCTTTTCCAACCACTATGGTATAAAACTAGTAGTCAATAACAGAAGGAATACTCCCTGAATCACAAATATATGTAAATTAAACAACACATTCTTGAAGAACCAATAGGTTAGTGAAGAAATCAAAATGAAAATTAAAAATGCTCTGAGACAAATGAAAATGTAGACAGAACATTTACAAAGTTATCAGAAGCAGCAAAAGGAGTTATAAGAGTAAAGTTAATAAAGATAAATGCCTAAGAAAAAAGAAATTTCACAAAAGTCTCAAATAAGCAACCTAACACTTTATCAAATGTAGCTAGAAAAAGAAGAAAAGTCATGTCCAAAGTCAGCAAAAGGAAGAAAATAATGAAGATTAGAATAGGAATAAAGGAAATAGCAGAAAAACTAAAGAACAGATTAATGAAACTAAGAGTTGGGGCTTTTAAAATATAATATTGACAAACAGAATTAATCAAGAGGAAAATAAAGAGATTCAAAGAACTAAAATATAAATAAGAACCATTATAAGTGGAACAAAGAAATATAAAGGATCATAAGAGATGACTATAAATTATCATAGCCTGCAGCCTTACCACTGTTGTATCCAATCCTGTCAGATCTTGGATGCTAAGGAGGGTCAGGCCTGGTTAGTACTTGGATGGGAGACCACCTGGGAACACCAGGAACTGTAGGCTTGGGAGAAGGACCTGTCAACCCACTCCACTAAAAAATCAGCCATTGAAAACCCTATGAATAGCAGAGAAGCAGTAACAGTACTGTTTTGCCTGTTATACATAGGATCACTATGAGTTGGACACTGACTCCACGACACCTAACAACAATAATAAATTACTTTATGCCAAAAATGTAGACAACCTAGAAGAAATGGATAAATATGTAGGTAGATAAAATCTACCAAGAGTGAGTCATGAAGAAGTAAATATGGTATATATACACAATGGAGTAATATTCAGCCATAAAGAAGAAAGAAATAATGTCATTTGCAGGACAATGGACAGAACTGGAGAAGTGAAACAAGTCAGAGTCAGAAAGACAAATATTGCATGCTGTCTCTCACATGTGTAATCTAGATTTTATCCCAAGCTCTGAAAGTAGAAGGGGGACTTTTCAAGAAGAAGAAGGTGACAGGTGGAAGGGGTAGGGGGACAAGAGATGGCAATAGGGAAGATGAATATGATCAAAGTACATTATATATATGAATGACAGTATCATGACAAAATCTATTATTTTGTACAATTAATATACACTAATAAAAATATTTTAAAATGTGAATAAATCAATAATGATTAAGGAGATTCAATAACTAGTCAATCACCTCCCAATAGGAAATTGCTCAGGATCTGATGGTTCCACTTGGTGAAATTCACTAAATATCTAAATAGTTTGTGCCAATCAATCTCAGAAACTTCCAAACACTTGAAAATGAGAGAACATTTCCAATTTCACTTGATAAGACAAGTATTATTCTAATACCAAAACCAGACAAGGACACTACAAGAAAATTGCAGGCCAATATCCCTAATGAATGTGGAGACAAAAAATCCTTAACAAATACTAACAAATTTAGTTCAAAGACATCTGAAAAGAATCATGTAAAATGATCAGTTGGCTTTTATCCCAGGAATAAAATGAGGTTTAACAACATGAATCAATGAATGTGATAAACCACATTAATAGAAGGAAGGATAAAAATCATATAGTCATTTCAATAAATGCAGATATAGCATTCGAGAGAATCCATTATCCTCTTTATGATAAAAGCTCTCAACTAATTTGGTATGAAAGTGATTCACCTCAACATAACAAAGCTATATACGACAAGCTCACAGCTAATCTACCCAGTGGTTCAAAGCTGAAAGTTTTTCTTCTAAGATCTGGCACAAGACAAGATTGGTCATTCTCTCCACTTCTATTCAACATGGTTAAGCAAGAAAAAGAAAATGAACTAAATAAAAACAGAAGCAATAAAATTGTGTCTGTTTGCAGATATGTATTACACAAGAAAGTATTAGAACTCAAACAAATTCATTTGCACAATATAAAATCAACATACATAAATCATTTCTAAAACCTAAAAATAATCTGAAAAGTAAATTAAGCATAACAATTTGTTTAAACCATTAAAAAGAATAAAATTCTTAGGAATAAATTTAACCAAGGATATGAAAGATCTCTACACAGAAGACTATAGAATATTAATGAAAGAAATTAAAGATACAAAGAAATGAAAAGATACTCCATGTTCATATATTGGAAGAATTACTATTATTAAAATATCGGTAGTACCCAAAGTGATCTACAGATTTGATGCAATCTCTATCAAAACTCTAATGACATTTTTCACAGAAAAGGATTCCTAAAATTCATATGAAGCCCAAAAGCTGCTGAATAACCAAAACAATCTCAAGTGATAGAGACAAAGCCAGAGGCATCACTCTTCCTGAATTGAAACTATATTATAAAACAATAGTAATCAAAATTGAACAGTACTGACATAAAATCATACAGACCAATGAAACAGAATAGAGAGAACAGAAGTAAATCTACATATATACAATCAATGTATCTTTGATGAGGGTACCAAGAACACTAAATAGGTTAAGGTAGTCTCTTTGTTCCCTGGTTCATAATGTAAGCAAGTTTGCTCTGCCACATGCCCTTCTCACCGTTATGTGCTGCCTTCTCAAAAGCCCAAACAGTGTGGCTAATCCATCATGGTCTGGAACTGTGAGCCAAAACAAACTCTTTATTTTTATAGTTAATTACCTCAGGTGTCTTGTTATAGTGATGGAAAGCTGTCCAACACATTAATTTTCAAGAAAACGAAAAATAAATCCAAGAAGAATTATCATGTTACAGCTGTTAAAATGGCTATTATCAAGAAGACGAAAGATAACAAGTGTTGGCAACAATGTGGAGAAAAGTGAATGCTTGGAGACTTTACATTAGTATAGCCATAAGGTAAAACTGCATAGATATTCTTCAAAAAATTAAAAATAGGAATATCATTGCTGAGTATATTTCAAATGGAAATGAAATCAATATGCTGAAGAGATATCTCCACTCCCATGTTTACTGAAGAACAATGCACAATAGCTCAGAAGTGGAAACAACCTAATTGTCAATCAACTAGGAATGAATACAGAAAACGTCAAGAGCCAGGCATGGCAGCTCATCCCTTTAATCCTGGTGACTTGGGAAGCAGAGGCAGGAGGATCACATGTGCAAGGCCAGAGGCAGCCTGTATAACTTAGCGAAATCCCACTTCAAGATAAAAACTTTTAAAAATGATCTGGGAGTGCAGCTCAGTGGTAGAGGGCTTACAAAGCATGAGTGAGGCCCTGAATTTGAACTCCAAGTACCAAAAAAAAAGTGTACATATACACAGTAGAACACTATTCAAACATCAAAAAGAATGAAATCCTATTATTGTGACAACATGAATGGAAATGAAGTTGATTATGTTAGGTGAAATAAGCCAGGCAAAGAAAGCCAAGCACTGCATGATTTCACTCATATGTGGAATCTAGAAAAAGCTGAATTTGTAAAAGTGGAGAGTAGATGGTCGTTGCCAGGGCCTGGGGATTGGGGGAAATGGGAAGATACAAATAAAAGAGTATAAAGTTAAATGATGAATAACTTCTGGAGATCAAATACACAGCATGGCGATTATAGTTAATAATATTGTTCTGTATAATTCAATTTTGCTAAGACAGTACATGTTAAGCATTCTCATCAATAAAATGTTAGCTGCATGAGGTAATGGATGTGTTAGAGTGCGATAATCATTTCACAATGTATACATGTAGTGAGTCATTTCATTGTTGTTGTTTTTAGGTGTCATTGAGTCAGGTCCAACTTATAGTGACCCCATGTACAGCACAAGGAAATGCTCCCCCATTCTGTGCCAGGCATATGATCATTTTTATGTTTAAGCCCATTGTTGCAGGACTGTGTCAATCTATCTAGTTGAAGGTCTTCCTTTTTTCATTGACCTGTCCACTGTCCCAAAATGATATCCTTCTCTAGGGGTTGGGCCCTCTTGACAACATGTCCAAAATACACAAGACACATTCTAGCCATCCTTGTTTCCCAGGAGCACTCTAGTTGCACTTCTTCTAGGACAGATCTGTTGGTTCTTTTGGCAGTCCATGGTATATTCAATAGATGTCTCCAGCACCATAATTCAAAACCATCAGTTCTTCTGTCTCCATTATTCAACATCCATCTGTCATGACCATCTGATGCAATTGCAAATACCATGGCATGAGTCAGGCGTACGTTCTTCTTCAGTGGGACATCTTTACTTTTCAGTAGTACTCAGTACTTTTGCCATAGCCTTTCCCAAGGCAATGCACCTTTTGATTTCTCGACTGCTGCTTCCAAGGGTGTTGATTATAGAACCAAGTGAGGCAAAACCTTGAACTTCAACCTTTTCTCCATTTATCATAAAGTTGCATACTGACCCACTTGTAAGGACTTTTGTTTGCTTGATAATGAGGCATCATCCGTACTGCAGGCTGTGTTTTTTTTAATCTTCATCAGTAAATGCTTCAAATCCTCCTCACTTACAACAAGCAGAGTTGTGTCATCCGCATAATACAGGTTGTTAATGATTCTTCCTCCAATCACAATGCCATGTTCTTCTTTATAAAATACAGTTTCTTGGTTTATTTCCTGAGCATAGAGATTGAAGAAGTATGGTGAAAGGATACAGCCCTAGTGCACACCTTTCTTGACTTTAAACCAAGCAGTGTTTCCTTGTTCTGTTTGAACAACTGCCTCCTGATCCATGTACAGAGTCCTCACGAGTATATTTATTGCTCTGGTATTCTCATTCTTTGCAATTTTTTCTCATAACTTGTCATAATCCACACAGTCAAATGCCTTTGCATAGTTAATAAAACATGGAAATACATCGTACTGGTGTTCTCTGCTTTCGGGTAATATCCATCTGACATCAGCAATGATGTCCCTGGTTCCCCATCCTCTTCTGAATCTGGCTTGATTTTCTGGCAGTTCCCTGTCTATATACTGGTGCAGTTGATTTTGAATGATCTTTAGCAAAATTTTGCTTGCTTGTGATATTAATGGTATCATTCATTAGTTTTCACATTCAATTGGATCCCCTTTCTTGGGAGTAGACACAAATATGGATCTCTTCCAGTCAGTTGACCAGGCAGCTGTTTTCCAAATCTCTTGCATAAACAAGTTAGCTCCTCCAATGCTGCATTTGTTTGTTGGAACATCTCTATAAGTATTGCATCAATTCCTGGAGTCTTGTATTTCTCCAGTTCCTTCAAGGCACCTTCTAGTACCATTGGTTCCTGATCATATGCAACCTCCTGAAATGGCTGGTCATCCACCAATTCTTTTTGGTATAATGGTTCCGTGTATTCTTTCCAACTTCTTTCGATGATTCCTACGTTGTCTAATATTTTCCCTGTAGAATCTTTCACTATTGCCACTTGAGGTTTGATTTTTTCTTTCATTCCTTAAGCTTAAGAAAAACAGAGCACGTTCTTAACTTTTGTTTTTCCACCTGCAGCTCTTTGGACATGACATTATAATATTTGATTTTGTCTTCTCATGCTGTCCTTTGAAATCTTTTGTTTAGTTCCTTAACTTCATCATGTCTTCCTTTTATTTTAGCTGTTGGATGTTTAAGGGCAAGTTTCAGAGTCTCTTTTGACATATAATTTGGTCTTTTTTATCCTGTCTTTTTAATAACATTAAATTCATATATTTTTGTCAATTATACCTTAATAAAGTTTGGGAAAATGTAAGAAATGTTTTTGAGCAATAAGCAGTTTATCTGTTTATATGCTGCCCTCTTATGCAAGTAGCAAATAGCTACACAAGTGAAGAATATCTCATTGATCCATTTTAATTAACTATTGACTTTTTCCAATTTATTGTTTACATTGAGTAGGGCTACATTGTGCAACTCAAAAACTCCATGTGTGCCCACAGCTTAAATCTCTCCAGGTAGAATGGAGAAATGTAAAAAAAGTGAATGACTTTATAGAATGCTGCAGAAAGAGCCTTTGTTGTTGATAGGTGCAGTGGGGATAAAGTCAGCCAGGCTGTTAGCTGAGTATTGAAAAAGAGTCACTATTTATAAGGGAAAAGAATACTTTTTTAAATGGATGATTTCAACTCTACTTGTCTTTAAAATCTCTCTATTGACTTTATTAAGTGTTCAACAGACCAAGATAATGAAGTAATGCTAGGGAAATTGATGACATTGTGACGTTTATGTGCATATATTAAATATTATAGGTTATCTTTGTAATAATGATATTTATAAAGCCCATCACCAAAAAAATGAGATATAAATCATAACCAAAAGATATAGAATCAATATTTGCCATCAGGGAGAAAGAAGTCCTAGATGGCACCCACTGATTTTCAGGAGAGGCTGACTGATAGGTCATTAGCTCAGTTGATGATTGCATAATCAGATAACTCAGTTGATAATTAGTGCGAAGTGCTTAAGAAGCTCCTTTAACTGGAATAGTTACCCAAGTTGACTTATTTCTGTCTAATAGGTAAGCCATAAACTGCATTCCTACTAATAGATGATTTTAAAAAGAGACAAAGAAGAGTCTAGGCTTTTAATTTTACATAGTATATTGAACACACAGATCTACTTCTCTTCTCACCCAAGGTCTTCTTGAAATTATTTAAAAGATGGGGGAGGGAACCAGAGGAGAAAAAGCTACTGCATTGCCAGAGATATCAGAAAGGCAACAAATTCTATACCAGAGATTTCAGTGAAACCCCACATGGTAGACAGTAGATGAGATATAACCCAGCTATACTAGTACTGGACATATACCCAAAGGGAGGCGAGATATCATACTACAGAGACACCTGCATCTCCATATTCAATGCATCACTTTTCACAATAGCAAGGATATGGAACCAGTCAATGTGCCCTTCAACAGAATAATGGATTAAAAAATTATGGTACATATACACATTGGAATACTACTTAGCAATAAAAAATGAAATAATGTCATTTGCAGCAAAATGGATAGAATTGGAGAATATCACCCTAAGCAAATGAACAGAAGCTCAAAAAGAGAAATGACATATGTTCTCATTTGTATGTGGGAGCTGAATCTTACTTAACAGAAGAAAAAATCCTATACATAATCTGATATATAAAAATGCACAATTAAACTTAGTGAAGAAGGGATGAAATACAGCGTAGAAAGAGGGAGAGAGGAAACTGGCAGAGGGAAGCAAAGATTGTGGAAGGTAGGAAGAGGAGGAGGGTCGATGTAGAGGGATAAAGGGGGAGAGGATAATTTCAATGTAAACAATGCAACTTCACGAGTACATTGGAAAAATAGGGGAATATAACCCAAGTATGCATTCGAGTTTTACTACATATTAGTCATAAGGCTCCATATACCTTCTGGGTTGATGAAACTGTTGCCAGAAATGATGTAAAGGATGCATAATGGAAAAAGCCAATGCTGTATTACTCTGTACCCCATCATCATTTACTAATAAAATGAGATTTTAAATATTTTTTAGAAAGAAAATACATGAGATAAGATTGATTGAGGAAACAAGATGGAAACCCCTACCCAAAATAATGAAAGAAAAGAGATCCTTTTCCCTATCATAAAGAAGCTCAAAGCAAAAAGCTCAAGAGAAGGACTCAGCTATGGAGGGATGATGATGATGATGATGATGATGATGATGATGATGATAGACTAAAGTTTGAACAGCTGAGCCAGACTGCCACTTTCTTTCATTCTCCTTCAGTATTCCTCGCAATGTACTAGTGCCCAATGCTCAAGCCCTCAGAGTCCTGAGAACACCTCTCCAAATGAGGCAGGTAGCTTGCCTGGGGAGGATCCTTGGTGTAGAAGTTAAGGCCCAAGAGAGAAGATTCTGAAGGAACTCTTAATCATGTAAGAAGCATTGAGAGACAAAAATAAATAAGAAGATAAAATAGAACAAACAACAAAACCATAAAAATCCAATACTGTAAGACCCTCCCTCTCCCTGCAGAGTAAAATCTTCCATCTCTGCCAGTGGCATCTTTGAAAGCCAACCAAAACATATGGATGACTTTAAAAGTACCACTGGAATGGAGATGCTGCCAAAAGTTTACTGTGGTCAGTACAGACCATGGATTACTGAACTGGCTGAGTACAAGAAGTGGCTGCAATAGCATTCAACCTGGAGAATCTATCACACTCTGCCCAGGATGTATCCACGCCCATACCAAACATGTAGGACAATGGGTCAGCACCAAGGAGTGGGCAACCTGAGTATTCACTAGCTTTAGATTAGGAAGCCTCCTGTACCTCCCCCAGTTTTGCCATGAAAAAGCTCATATGGGTTTTAAATGCATGGTAATAAAGGAAGAAAATATTATTCTTGTACAAACTTGAATTTGAATAGCACTGTGCACAAGAATTCCTCATACAATCTTCTTTTCCTGATAATAAATATGGTCCAATGATCTTTCTCTCCTCCCCAAAGAACATTTCCTTCTGGAAATCTAGATAAAGCACAATGCAGGGAATCTCAACTCTATTTTTTTTTCTTTATGATAAGGACTTCAGAAATCAGGAGTTACACATCTGGCCCCACACAAACATTGGCAGTTCAGGATTAAAGACTCAAAGGAGTGAGCCCAAGGGCTTTCTTCTCTCCTCTCTCCTGGCACTCCTTGAAGGAAGGAGAGCACACTTCTCCAGGAAATACAAGGAAGTTTGGGTGACAAGATTGAAAAGATGCAAAAGGCTTGTGGTTATTTATAAAATCCACTTGTGTAAAATAGCTTCTGGAGTTCACGGGTGTGTGTATTTCCTGTGACTTCTGTCTCCACAGCTGCAACTTAGCATAAATGTAGAGAGCTGAATAGCACACAGGCAGCAGGTTTAGGTCAGCTGGCAATGATTGGCCCAGCTTTTTCACTAATCTTTGCATACAAATAATTAAATGCCTTATGAGTAATCTGCTGAGCTAAGAAGAGAAAGATCTCTTCCAGCAATGATAAAGGAATGCTTTATGAGATGAGGCCGGATTTGAAATGGACTTTTCACAGTAAGTAAACTCTAATCCCTAGAGCTCTCTTAACATAATAGTCAGTTGAAAAAGCCTACAAAATTCTGTATTCAAAAGTATATTCAATACTCATTGGCTGATCTTCATGCTTAAGGTAAACACTTAAAAAAAACCCAAAAGTTTATATGAGCTAAATCTAATGGAAAAGATCAACCTGTGTTTTATTATCTTTTCAATTGAAAGAAAAGTCTATCTAGAAAATAATAATAATGATTTCATCTCTTCCTAGAAAAATAGTTGGGCAGGTGGCTCCAAAATAGAAGGATTGAACATTGCTATATTAAATGTATAATATTCACAATGTACAAAATAGAAGGGTTTTCAGTATTTGGGACAGAGTGGATCTTTTCAGCTGTCATTCCTGAAGACAGAAACACTTTATCGTTGTATACTGGTTGCCTATGAGGAAGTGAGAGGGATCTCTAGAGCAACAGGAACCTGGTAATAGTGACAGGCCAGAGAGATAAAATGAAGACGCAAGATTGGCCCCAGGGTGAGACTCATATAGAAGAGACAAAGTACAAAAAGATTAATGGAGAATTTAACAATTAGAAACTAAAAATGATGTTAAGTGAAGAAATAGTAAATAACTGTATAGAGTACAATTCAACTGGAATAAATATATATGAAAAAATCTATTCATCTATCTTTCTGGGGAAAAGAAAAGCATACAAGATTTCCAAATTTCATGTGTACACTTGCAGTTCTGCAAACCATTGGTAGGCCTAGATATCTTGGAATATTGGGGAAAATTAATGTATTGTTAATTGGATAAAATTATAAACAGGAGGGGAGAAGAAAATTGCATCCCACACTGAGCAAAATAAAGGATATATAAAAATTTCTGTCCTTATAGTGTCTATGAATATGAAAGTCTCTTTGATCTTCTAATATAGGAGAATAGAAGAGCTTTCCCATTGCTTTTGGTAGTTACTGAAATATTTCTCCCTTCCTGCTGGATCTTGGTGATGTGGGAAGTAAACTAGATCAAGCTATAAACATCTGGAAAGGACAAAGCCAGAGCACAGAACAGCAATATTGGTTTCATGAATTAAAAAGTCTCATTACTGAATTGTCATATTTGGAGAAGAAATGCCAAAAGCTCAACTTAACTTGTCTAGAGTGATACTGCAACCACTAAGAAGAAAGTAATTAGAGATGCCCAGAAAACTTGCTGCCTTTTTAGTTAATGTTCATTAAATTACCTTGTATAAATACTAATTGAATTTCATTTTCACTTTGAAGGTGTTTCAAGAATGTCACCAAATTGGCTCTAAATGATTTTTCCCTGGTTACTCTGGTAAACACTGTAGTTTCCTAGCCAATGACCATATCGCTCCCCTGTTCTTTGCTAGCCCAACCAAGGTCTTGATTAGGTTCCTCTGAGTGCAATGTCCTCTGACTTATATAGTGAGTTTTGAGTGACCTCTAAGCCCAAACTAGTTGATCTCATTCCTCTTGGTAAATGACTGGTTTAGGCCTTGGCAAATGATGTGGTTTTCACCAATGAGATTTCAGAGGGTATCTGTCAGAGGTTTCTGAAAAGAAAATATAAGAAATACACACACAAAAAAATACAGACAATCATTTTGTGGCTTAAATGAGCTTATATGTGTCAACCACTTAGGAAAGTGCCTGCCACGTAGTCAATAATTGGTAGGTATACAACAACTCAATAATTTTTAGGTGTTATTTTTATTGTTGTTGCTGTTGTTAGTATCCTGGAGTGGCCATGGCACCCTTGATATTGTACAACATGTGTACACATCCTTTCTATCAATGTAACTAAAACAAACATTAGCCCACCTTAGGTCACTGATCATGGAGACACATAGCCATAGGAAAAGTTTTGACAAGACATAGGAAATCAACCACTCCAAAAATTTTTGAACTTAACCTGTCAAAACTGGCTCCAAGGTAATGGAATATAGGTATGGGACAATAATATTTATCCTCATTGATGCCCCCTGAATAAGAAGAGGAATAAACTAGCAGAATTTGTGGTTTTTTTAGATATAATTTCCTAATTGCTACTTCAGTCTAACCCCCAAATCAAATATTTCTACAGGTGTAAAGTATGTATGGGCTCAGTTGGTAGAGCGCTCCTCTTCAGTCTCTGAGGTCCCAAGTTCTATTCCCGGCACCGCAAAAATGGGAGAAGGACCTGGCAAACCACTCCCAAGGCAATGCCGAAACAGCCATTGAAAACCCTATGAGGGTTGCTATGAGTCAGACACAACTCAATGGCACCTAACAACAACAATGCATGTATATTATGTATTGGTCATGTGGTGACAGCAAAATTATAAGAGCTAAAAATATTCAATAATATACTCTAGAAAATGAAAATCTCAAATTTAATGCGCAAGCATTTCAATTTCCAGATAATATTAATCTTCATTCACTTGTTGCTAATGTGAATACTAATGGAATGGTTTAGAAACACTGGCTATGCAGAACATGAATGTTGTTTCCTCCCTGAACTCTTAGAAGAGATGTGAAAGTATAGTACATATGAATATTAAATATTTGATTTTTACCTCACATATATTTTTAAATGCTACTTAATGTTTGCAAAACTCATTAATGAGAACAACGTTTCAGTGCCATAAAATAATATAATGCCACACTAGTCCATGGCTCAAAAATTAAAATCTTTTCTTAAAATATTAGTAAATTACATATATATTTATCTTAGCATTTTAAAATGTGTACCTCTCTTTAACCAAAAAAATGGAATCAATTTCCACTATAGGGGTGTTGTTGAGGAAGTTCCACTAGGCAGTATATTTGACTAGATGATGCTACAAAGTATTTGAACGAACCCCAACTGTTATCTGGATACTAAGCATTAGGATATTTGTCTAGCATCTTATAGTTTTATGCAATGTTTTTCCCAAAAGTATGCCTCACCTTCCACTTCTAAAAAATAAGATGTGGCATGAGAAGTTCAGTTCCAGATTTAAGATTTGAAAATTCTCTTCATGAAGTATGGCAGGGACAAATATTATGTGTTTACCCCCTAATTTCATTTTTCTCCAGGGCACAGAGAAAGAAAACATGTTCCAGTTTTCCCTTACCTGGATATGAAACGCTACGACTCAATTCTAGCCAAATGGAGTGTGGTAGAAGTGAGATACAACAATTCCAGGTCTTGCTTCTGAACTGTCTTATGCAATCATCTATGTTTTCCCCCTTCCCCAGCTGCATGGGTGGATGTGAATCTGCGATATTGAAGGAAGCCTAACTGCAGAGTTCTTGGTTGGGAGTAAAGTTGTCCAAGAGAGCATCTTAGCCAGAAACATCTATATCATATTTAGTGCAAATGAAGAATAAACCCATATTAAGATAAAATACTATAAATGTCAGGTTGTATTCTATGATGAAAAATGAGCATTAAACTAATACAAACATATATGTATACATAATACTCATACTCAGATCTACTATCACAAGTACTAACAGCAAAAGCTTGAACACCAACCGAAGCACCTCTTTTGCCTGGAATTGTGGGGTTTTCTAAAAAGATTTATTTTATTTTTAAATGACAATAATAATTGTAGGTATTTATGTGGTAGAACACACAAAAACACACCCAACTATTACTTGTCATTTACTGCAGCCATACCACTGTGGCTTCAATCCCATCAGAGCTCAGAAGCTAAGCAGGGTCGGGCCTGGTTAGTACTTGGATGGGAGAAGGCCTGAGAATACCAGGTGCTGTAGGCTTGGGAGATGGACCCCAGCAACCCATTCCCCGCCCCCCCCAAAAAATAATCTTCCATTCAAAACCCTATGAGTGGCAGAGAAGCAGTAACAGTACTGTTTTGCCTGTTGTACGTAGGGTTGCTATGAGCCGGATACCAACTTGACAGCTCCTAACAACAATAACAACATGTGGTAGAAAGTAATGTGTGTACACATATGTACATATATGTGTGTGTGTGTGTGTGTATAGTGTAACAATCAAATCAGGTTAATTAATGTATCTATCACTTCAAATATATATCATTTCTCCATAGTGAGAACATTTAAAATTCAATTTTAACTACTTTTGAAATATTTAATATTTACATTTTATGGTGCTTCAGATGGAACCTAGAGCCTCCTGCATGAATGGCAAGCTCTCACTCTATCATTGAGCTACACCTTGAACCCAATACATTAGTATTAACTATGATCACTGTCATGTGCAGTAGACTCCAGAACTTATTCCTCTTGTCTAAATGAAACTTTGTACCCTTTGGCCAACATCTTCCCACTCTCCTCCAATACCTCCACCACCAGCTTCTGGTAATCATCATTCTAGTCTCTACTTCTATGAATTTGACTCTTTTACATTCCAATAAGTCTCTAGTAATAGATAAAGGTAAGGTGCTGTTGTTGTTGTTGTTGTTGTTGCTGTTGTTGTTAGGTGCCATCGAGTCGGTATCCAACTCATAGCGACCCTAAATACAACAGATGAAACACTATTGTTAGTGCTCCTCTGCTGTTCATAGGGTTTTCAATGGCAGATTGATTTTTGGGAGTGGGTTACCGGGTCCATCTCCCAAGCCTACAGCACCTGGAGTTCCCAGGCAGTCTCCCATCCAAGTCTCTAGTAATAGATAAAAGTAAGGTGTTAGCACTAATTAAAAATAAAATCTGAGAACTTAATAACTGAATTATTCAGGAATAAAAATTCTTTCTTTTTTTAAACTTATAAATTCTTATCAAAATGCACAAAATCAGAACAGTTTCTACATAAAAATTATGTGTCCTTGATTTCAGTAGGTATATTGCCTTAAAAAATAAATTATAGGCCAGTGCGATGGTGCATGCTTGTAACCCCAGTGACAGGAGATGGAGGCAGGAGGATTGCAGGTTCAAGGCCTGAGGCAGCTTGCATAGCGTAGTGAGATAAAAAAAAAAATAAAAAGGGGCCTGGGGATGCAGCTCAGTGGTACAGTGCTTGCCAAGTATGTGCAAGGTCCTGAGTTCAGTATGTCAGTACTGCAAAAAATATGAATAAGTAAAATAAATATACTATAATAAAAACACAGGGTATGTGCATGTGTATATGTTTTTAAGAGACTATGGGCTTAAAAATATAAGATACAAAAAACATCCCACAATTTTATTTCCAGAGGCATTCTTTTATAGAGATGTCAGAATATTAGGGTTTATTGTGTCTTCCTTATAAATGATATAAAATACTTACAAAAACTTAGGGTATTTATTTTATATCACTTATAACAATTAATACTACATAAAGTTTATAAAGTAAATTCTTATAAAAACATAATCACCATGTAAATAACAAGAAATGGAAATATTTCTGAAAAAAATATTGACTAGTATTCATTGTATGAATTTATATTCAAACCACTTATGGAATAATACTTGAAAATCAACTAAATAAAAAGTTGAGGAAAGAGGAGAAAAAGAGTCTACTATCTTTCTTCCGTGCATGTGAGAACATTTTTTGAAAAAAATTTAAAAGGTATGGGGGAGAATATAGACTTCCCACCATACAAATATGTCCACATCCTAATCCCTAGAACCTACGAATATATTTACTTACATGGTAAAGGAACATTAAGGTTGTAGATGGAGTTAGGGATGCTAGCAATCTGTTTTGTTTGTTTGTTTGGTTGGATTTTTTTTTGAGATAGTGTTTCAGTACATGGCCTGGTTGGCCTGGAATTCGTGATCTTCCTGCCTCAGCCTCCTAATTACTGGAATTACAGGAATGCACCATGATGGTCAGCAATGAATATATATATATATATATATATATATATATATATATATATATATCACATTAAAAAATAAAAAAACTAATTCTCAGATGAGGAGAATACCCTAGATTATCTGAATGGATCCAATGTGGTCCTAATGATTCTTATAAGCACACTAGGGAGAAAGGCGAGTGAGAAATAGACAAAGAGATAAGACACCAGAAATAGAGTTATAATAATGTGAGAAAGATTCAACCAACTGTTGTTGGGTCTGAAAATACAGGAAGGAGCCTCAGGACAAGGAATGCTGGTGCCTCTAAAACTGAAAAAGGCAAAGAAATGGATTCTGTTCTACCACCTCCAAATGGAATTTTGTCCAGCCAATGGCCTTGATTTTAGTGCAATGAGACCCATTTCAGACATCTGACTTCCTGTAGGACAATGAATCTTATCATTTTAGGCCCCGTAGCTTGTAGCAATGAGTTACAACAGCACTTGAAAACTAATACAAAGGGAACAAATATCTTGTTGAGAATCTCTGAGCTTAGCAATGTGACAAATCATTTGGAAAGATGCTGAAACAGTATGGTCCCTGCCTTTGAACGACTTAACATCTGTTTGAATAGACAAGGAATGCCAAGGACATCATTTACAACTGTAGTAAACGAGCCAGAAGATAAGTGTCCTGGACTTTTGACCACCACAACAGGGTTAAGTAACAGGGCCTGGCTTGCCCCTAAGGAAAAGATCTGGAGGTTCACAGCATGGCACTGGAGAATTGCTGCCACAATTGGGTTATCTGTCATTGCACTAGGTTGCACACCTGGTACATTACAAGTAAAATCCCTGGACATCAGAAGGGAGCCTAAGGTGATGAGTGGGTCTCATCGCCATGAAAATAAGCTGGCATACAGAAAAGAATCAGTGAGCAGTGTAAGAATAATTCATTAGCCCATACCCTCCTGGCCTCCTTAAGAGAGCTCTCTCCTAAAAATATTCAGGATGAAGCCACTGCCACTTTGCCTGTACAATTCATCTGCATCACCATTCATTTTCTTGTCCCAGTTCCCCCATGGGTTCAAGCTAATTGCCTCAGCAATTGGCCTCTGTACATGGGAACTTATCCTGGGGAATGTGTCTTTGCCTTTCAACGCATTGTGTTCCTAAATGTGAATGATAATAGTTCCTGATACACGGGATAGTTAGCTATGAATATTAAATGAGATATCATAAGTAAAATGCTTAGTACAGTGTAAGTGTTCAAAGTACAGTAAAATTACTATTATTCATTGGTACTACTGGATCATAAGTACAGCAATTGCATGCCCCCTTTGCATGTGTATTAACTATCATGGCTGCAGCAGGAAAAACAACCCAAACAAACTTATGAGGGAAGACGTTTACTGGGAGCTCACTATTACTGTTGTTGTTGTTGTTGTTAGGTGGCGTCGAGTGGTGTCCGACTCATAGCGACCCTCATAGGGTTTTCAATGGCAGATTGTTTTGGGATTGCCTTGGGAGTGGGTTGCCACGTCCTTCTCCCATTTTTGTGGTGCTCGGAATCGAACTCAGGACCTCAGAGACTGCAGAGTGGCACTCTACCAACTGAGCTAAATCCCAGCCCCCACTGTTACTGAGTCAGTCTATAATGACAGCATGGCAGGCATTACAGTAGCAAGGCCTGTGGTCGATGAATTAACTGACATGATGGACCAAGAACAGTAAGAGACTTGAACCTCCCGTTTTGGGGAGAAAAGCCTCCAAAGGCCCACCCCTCCCTAGTGACATCACTTCTGTAAAATTAAGACCCACCTCCCAAACTTTCATTATCTCCCAGGACAGCGCCACCAGCTGGGGGAATCCCCAGCTGAAGCTGGAAAGTTAAAGCCATGACCTTTAGGGGATACTTTACATTCAAACCATGACAGCATGGGACACCCCAACTTTACACCTGTCACAGCTTAATTATCAATACCATTCTTTTCACTCACAAAGTGTCTCCAAGCACTATCTTAATAATTTGAAAGAAAGCAAGCCGGGCACCCTGGCACAATCCTGTAATCCCAGTGGTTTGGGAGGCAGAGCCAGGAGAATCACAAATCCAAGACCTGAGGCAGTCTGCGTAACTTAGCAAGACCCTGTCTCAAAAAGTAAAAAAAAAAAAAATGGGTTGAGGGTGCAGCTCCGTAGTCCAGCACTTGCAGAGCATGCAAGCCCTGGGTTCAATCCCCAGTACTGAAAAAAAACAAAAAAGAAGGCAAGAAGCCATTAGTTAGAATTCAGTTATCATAATAGTACCAGAAGAAAAGCTCATTTACAATAAAGCATATGACTTGAGCTTCTTAAATCTGGCCTGCCCAAGGAACAGGGTTAGTGCTAGAACTAGTGACAGGACCCTTCAATGGGCCAAGGGTATCAGAAAGGCCACAGACAGACGACATCAGAGAGGTGTTATATTTCTCTTTTAGTTGGAAATTCCATCTTCATCCTCCTTAATCCAGGGAAAAAGCTGGGATTAAAAAGAGCCAACTCTGTTGCTATTTGATTATTTCAAGCAGGCATTTTTGTCTGTCTCCCTCAAAAGAACAAAGTTAAACTCTTTTGATATCAAAATGCCACGGTGCTTTAAAGCACTAGAGCTGTGATTATGGTCTGAAAATAGCTCTTGACATAAAGCAAAGATTAAAGATTCAGGTGAGTTTAGAGATGGGTTCTCCTTAGTTCTAAGGAGGCTAAAACCAGGGTTAGACCAAACAACAATTTACTACAAGGATAAGATAAGAAATTGTATCTGGGCATTTATGCTTTGTAAATATCTTTTTCCTTTGGAACTATCTCTTTCAATCTTTACATTCCAGGTTTTATCTCTCTTATATATTTTTCCCATGCTACACAGCAAAAAATAAGTACAAAAACTAAAGATAAAATACATAGAATATACATGTCTACATATACAAAGTGAGAAAGAGAAGATTGATAGGGAATGGGTAAATTTTTTTATTTCACTGTACAGGTAATGTGCTCTCCATCATTTTACTTTTCCTTTTCTCGTGGTGCTAGAAGTTGAACCCAGCGGCCTTGAAAATGCTACGCAAGTGCTCTACCACTGAGCTATGTCCCTAACTATTTACTTTTTGTCACAATAACCCTGTGTTACTTTTATAATTAAAAAGTAATGCCAAAAAGTTATCATTTTTATTTTTAAGCATAATTGGAGTGTAAAAGCATACACATATCCCTCCTAAGACTATATACTAGTAGAAAAGATGGTGGGACCAAAGACTATGGTTTGAAATTGACATTTCATGTTAATTGGAGCTCAAATAACTCAGAGGAAATAGCCTCTTGGAATCAAAACATTCCCACCTGTCAACTCCCTTGGTCAAAAAATTTGTTCATTTCTTAAAACCTATGAAATTGTAGCAAGCAGAATTATAAAATATGCCCTTAGTGTAAAAGTCTTGTATAATCTTTTGTGCTTGAATATTGGCCAGATTTATGAATACAGTGGGATTTCACTCACATGAATATATGAGCATTCTGTGTTATAGGGCAAAAAGTGAAGAGATTTTACAGATGTAATTAATTAAGGCCCCTAAGGAGATGACTTTAAGTTAATGAAGAGGAAGAGTTTCCTGGGTGGGCCTGAACTAATAAGATGGAACCATTAAACTTGGGACTACAGTTCAGACACACGAGAAACAGTAGCAAATACTCTCCTACTGACCTAGAAGGACTAAACTGTCATGTTGTGAAGAGGACTATGTTGACAGAGAATGGAAGGAAAACTAAATGCTGAGGGCCTCTCTTCTACAGCCTCATGACATTAAATTCTGCAAAGTACCAATAAGCTTAGAAAATGATCCTCAGCCTCAGGTGAGATTTCAGCCGAACTGACATGTTGATTGGAGTCTGGTCATCCCTTGACCAGAGAACCCAGCTACACGTGCCAGGAACTCCTGACCCACTTACACACTGAGATAATACAAGGACTTATAAATATGCAAATTATCCTTCATATGCTCCTGCATGTCTTTACCCCAGGAAAAGGTGGCATAGAGGAACAATTAAATGCATGGATAGTAGACCAGCACTATCCATCAGAAATTCCTATGATGGAAATATTCTACCTCTGTGCCACCTCTGTGGTAGCCACTAGCCACATGTGGCTGTTAAACACTCAAAATATGGTTAATGTGACTGAAGAACTAAATTTTAATTCTACTTAATTTTAATACAAGGACTGGGATTTAGCTCAGTTGGTAGAGTGCTGCTCCACACTCTCTGAGGACCTGGGTTGGATCCCGAGCACTGCAAAAACAGAAGAAAATGGCAATCCATTCTTAAAGCAATCTGAAAACAATCAATCATTGGAAACCCTATGAGGGTGGCTAGGAGTCGGACCCCTAACAACAACAACAATTTTAATACACTTAAATTTGAATAGCCACCTGTGACAACCAGACTAGATGATACAATTCAGAAATCAGACCATCTGGCTCCAATTCCTAGGTCCACTACTTAGTTGTATGACCTTACATAAGTTCTTTCACTTCTCTGGGCCTTAATTTTCTTATAATTTGCTCTGCCTCACAAGGTGGTGGAGGGCATTAAATGAGTTACTACTTGTGAAGTACTCAAAAGAGTGCGTTGGGGCTGTGGATGTGGCTCAGTAATACAGTACTTTCCTAGCACATTTGGGCCCTGGATTCAATCCCTAGCATTGCGATAAATAAATAAATAAATAAATAATAGATAAATAAATAAATTTAAAAGAGTACCCATTACATGTTGTTGTTAGGTGCTGTCGAGTCGGTATCCAAGTCATAGAGACCCTGCGTACAACAGGTGAAACACTATTGTCAGTGCTTCTCTGCTGTTCATAGGGTTTTCAATGGCAGACTGATTTTTGGGAGTAGGTTGCTGGGTCCTTCTCCGAAGCCCACAACACCTGGTGTTCCTAGGCAGTTTCCCATCCAAGTACTAACCAGGCCCGACCCTGCTTAACTTCAGAGATCTGACGGAATCGGATGCCGTAGGGCTATGGCTGCAGGCACCTATTACATAGTATACATCATATATGCTTGTCAAATAAATAAGTAGATCTTACTGCCACCTTTTCTCATCTAAGTCCTACTCACATACTTTCCAAACCCTAGAGATCTTCCTTTCTTCACATGAAAACTTTGGGGATAATTGCAAACCATACACTACTTAATTGAATGGTCCTCAATGAAAATTACTATACTTCACGTGAGAGTTTTTTTTTCCTTATATCTCTCACAGCACTGAGTACACATCAGTTTATCTAGACACTCAAATAAGATGGAGGAGGAGGCAAAGAGGATAACCTGAGACATTGCTAATGCACATCCTACATAACCAGGTGCAAATAACAAAGTACTTTTTATTTTCCTGAGCTGCTGGGGATGGAACCCAGGACCCCACATATACTAAGTACATGCTCTACCACTGAGCCACATCCCTAGCTCAACATAGTATCTAACATTCTGCCAAGATTCTAACTGTAAATACCTGAGAGAGAGGGGCTATTTGGACCCCAGACTGAGAAATGTATAAATAGGAGAATAGCAATGACTCTAATAAGGAATTGGTACTTAAGTGGTTCATAAACACACCCCAAACAATTCTCATCCCACACTATACCCAGAGAATGTGTTATCATCCTATGCAATGAGCACTAGATACTTCTCAAAGGGCAGAGAGCCAGCTTTCCTCCTTGAAAACTAAGGATGGTTGGTCCAAATAGGCATTGATCCTTTACATCCTGGGGAGGCAAACTTTCCTGTATGCTTCTGGAGAAGGCATAAGACTTAACAGAAAGTAGTTTCCTTGGACCTAGACCCCCATCCCAAAGTCCATTTGCTGGCCTACTCTATCCTTGCCCTATGTTTTGGGAGAGAGCCCCCTGTCCACTGTTTCTGCCCAGATTTTCCTTTAGGATCTTGTCTCAATATGCCAAATTGTTTGAAACTGCTTTGCCTCCAAAAAGATTTTGATGCTATTTTGGTCAGGATCTGTGCCCTACCAACTCTCCATCTGAATATCCGTTTCTCATTATATTGATTTTCTTTGCAACGCTGGGAATTGGATCCGGGGCCCCCTGCATGCTAAGCAGAAGCTCTACTGCTGAGATATAACCCTTGCTCCCAACTCTACATCTGACTACATCTCTAAATTAGCCCTTATACGATGACTGGTCTCTAGGCCAACCTCTCACCTGATCAACTTCTCTCCAGCTTGAATCCACATCAAGTTGGCAAGTTTTGTCTTACACCCACCACATAACTCCAGGAGCTTCCTAGGAACCATTAATGAGGAATTAATAGATACTAAGAACCACTATATGGGGCTGGGATTTAGCTCAGTGGGTAGAGCGCTGCGCTGCAGTCTCTGAGGTCCCGAGTTCAATTCCCAGCACCGCAAAAATGGGAGAAGGGCCTGGCAATCCACTCCCAAGGCAATCCCGAAGCACTCAGCCATTGAAAACCCTCTGAGGGTCGCTATGAGTCGGATACCGACTTGACGGCACCTA
>VMDO01029649.1:0-22350 GCA_007922755.1 Pedetes capensis | reverse complement strand
TATACATCGGAAGGGTCTTTGGTTAGATTGATTCCAAGGTATTTAATCTTCTGGTGGGTTATCATGAATGGTATCTTTCCTGAAATTTCCTTCTCTTCTTGTTTGGAATTGGTATAAAGAAAGGCTATTGATTTTTGTATGTTGTTTTCATTGATTTCTGTGTCTCTATGCACTGTAACAGGTAGCACTTCACTTACATCCATTGTACAAATGAGCACGAAGATTCCCTGTTCCCAAGTCACTTCTTAGATTCAGATTCAGATGTGGACAAGAGTTTTTGTTGTATGTCAGTGGTTTCTGTGAACTTTGATTTTCTCAAATAATTTGGGAAAGAAAATAGTTAACACCAGCTCTTCCATACTTGCTTATTTGCTTCCTGTGTAGCAGATTATCAGTGAATATAAGTACTATTAGCATGTAAACTCATGGATATAGTAACCACTCATTGTCTCTGTTTCATGGTACAAGATATCATAAGGAATATGAAAAAAACACCTCCTACTGCTAAATAACCAAGAGTCTAGTTGGTGATGGTATAGGTTGGAGACAATTAACACATGAAACAATCAGAATCATGAAGCAGAATGAGGAAATGCTCAGAGACAGTATAATGTGATTCTTTTCCATTATCTGGTGGCAAGAAGAAAGGGTTCCTGGAACTGCACTGTATTTCTCTGTAACACTCATCTGAAGGGAGAATCCCAATGCTCATGAGCATTTTAAAGGCCAAGTCCTATTGTTTCACCTTTTGTTTCTTAGACTTAACTGACCAGGGACTCTTCTCTGCTTGTTAAACCTCTAATGTCTATGGAACCCACTCAGAGCCAGAGTCTTCATCTTTGTCTTTCCTCTCCATGTTTGTTGTTGTTGTTGTTGTTGTTCTTGTTCTTATTGTTGTTAGGTGCCGTGGAGTCATGTCTGACTCATAGCGACCCTCATAGGGTTTTCAATGGCTGATTGTTTTGGGATTGCCTGGGGAGTGGATTGCTACAGCCTCCCATTTTTGCTGTACTGGGAATCGAACTCAGGACCTCAAAGACTGGAGAGTGGTGCTCTACCAACTGAGCTAAATCCCAGCCCTTCTTCTTGTTTGTTGTTGTTGTTAAGTGCCCTCAAGTTGGTATCCGACTTATAGCGACCCTGCATACAATAGGTGAAACACGATTGTCAGTGCTTCTCTGCTGTTCATAGGGTTTTCAATGGCAGATTGAATTTTGGGAGTGCGTTGCCAGGTCTGTCTCCCAAGCCTACAGCACCTGGTGTTCCCAGATAGTCTCCCATCCAGCTACTAACCAGGCCCGACCCTGCTTAGCTTCTGAGATCTAACAGGATCAGGTGCCACAGGGCTATGGCTGCAGGCCCCTCCATGTTTATTATTATTATTATTATCATTATTATTAGGTGCCGTCAAGTCGGTATCCAACTCATAGTGACCCTCATAGGGTTTTCAATGGCTGACTCTTTTCGGGATTGCCTTGGGAGTGGATTGCCAGGCCCTTCTCCCATTTTTGCGGTGCTGAGAATTGAACTCAGGACCTCAGAGACTGCAGCGCTCTACCAACTGAGCTAAATCCCAGTACTCCTCCATGTTCAGGAGTTGCTAAATACCTGATACGACCCTAAGAAAACTGTGATCACTTCCATGAGGCAGATACGAACACAGAGTGAGGGAGAGGTCCTGTAAATATTAGACTTAAGGTGCTAGTGAGCCCAGCTGTCCTATCTAGGACCTAGGACGGTGACTCAAGCTACAGAAGGGCTTGATCTTCTTTCCTAGACGGAAAAAACTCAAATGGAACTATTGGCAGGAACAGTTTGAAATAACTTAGGCTAATATATAGTCCCAAATATAAATCGGAAAGGAATAAGTCCTAAACATTTTTCCAGTAAGTATGATATCACTGCAGTCCTTGAAGCTTCCACATCCATTAACTGACATGGCATTGATTCTCCACCATGATACATTATGTATCACTTGACAAATGAGCATTGTCTAAGGCAGAAATATTCTCATTAGAAAATGAACGTAGATTAATCGTTTTTTTCTTACCTTTAGTTGTAGGAACACTGGCCACTGTGTAGACATTAAAGGTCCATAGATACATTATTACCATTTCTTAGGTATATAAACTTTAGAGAAAATGTTGCTACATTTCTTCAGACATGATAAATAGACTGTTGCTTGTTCTGTTAATTTCAGTATGATTACCTCAGTGTGCTAGAAATTATAGATTTCCTGCTTACCACTTGAGAACTAACAAGGAATAAATAAGCAGTGATGGAGAAAATCAATTTTAAAATCAAATTCTCTAGAATTAACAATTAATTTATAATCATAAAATATTTGGTGTTTTGTAGATCATACAAAAGACAAAAGTCATGTCATTTTCCTTCAGATATGTATATTTGTATCAGTGACAATTTTCAAGGTTCAAATCTAAGCTCTCAAGTTGAATTTACTTGGAATTTATTCCATCCTGTTATAACTAGGCCCGACTGACTTTATGTTTGAGATGTTTGCTATAACAATAATCAAGCCTTGAAGCCACAAAGAAGTGAGTCAGTAAAACAAGTCCTCTGAAAAACATAATTGCCCTCATAATTTGTTTCCTAGAAAAGATGTAAAGTTATCTGTGTTCAAGCCAGAGGAAATAATTATACTTGACATGAGGTCTTTCAGTTATTGAACCTATTGGGCAGAGTTCAAAATGGATATGAATTATATTCAATCGTGTTACATTAAAGATATTAAAATGTAAAATATTTTATGTGGAATTCTGTCTAATAATTTAAAGGCAGAATCTGGTCACTTTACCCCCATGTTCATGATCAGTGGATGTAACCTGGGTTGTTTTTGAGTTAACAGTGTGTTCAGTCAAGCTGTCCAGAACCAGCCCACACCTGCACAGCCAGGAGTGTACAACAATATGAGCATCACAGTGTCCATGGCAGGTGGAAACACAAATGTTCAGAACATGAACCCAATGATGGGCCAGATGCAGATGAGCTCCTTGCAGATGCCAGGAATGAATACTGTGTGCCCTGAGCAGGTAAGTGGCACAGCTGGCCCACTTGCCACACACACCACACTATACCACACCACAGTTCACGATCCTAAGGAGAATTAGGTATGTTGAGTTACTCACCAGAAATAACCATGCTTCTTTATTCTTTCCCATTATCTTTTAATAATGGTTGTTGTTGTTTTTAGGTGCCATCCAGTTGGGTCTGACTCAGCAACCCTAGGTACAGCAGACTGAAACACTACCTGACACTGTGCCATGCTTGGTACTATATCAGTGCTTCTCTGCTATTCATAGGGTTTTCTATGGCTGATTGTTTAGGGAGTGAGCTATTAGGTCCTTCTCCCAAACCTACAAAACCTGATATTTCCAGGTGGTCTCCCATCCAAGGACTAGACTAACCAGGCCCAACCCTGCTTAGCTTCCGAGATCAGATGGGATCAGATGCCAGAGTGACTGGCCCTTAAAACTTGTAATGGAAATTTTGACAGACTTTGTTAATAAGATTTTCGTTTCACAGAATTTTAATATTTTAAATTTATCATAAAATGGCACACACATTGATTTGGAATACTGCTTTATATTCCAAAGACATTTTCTTCATTTCCCTCTTTTAATTCAACAAGCATTTATTTAGTACTCATGGTGTACAAAGATAGTTCTGTAGGACTTATATGTTAATATGCTGAGGAGGCACAACATTAACAGTGGATTGTTGAATAATAGACCAGAACAGCTGTGTAGGAGGTGAAACTCCATTGGACCACATGTCAGATGAAAGAGGTATGTACAGTGGACTACTAACTGGTCAAAAGAAAAAAGGCCTAGTCAGGAAAAGCGTCATGGGAAACCTGAAAAAGGGAATTAAGGGCTGGGGGGTTGTAGCTCAGTGGTAGAGTGTTTCCGTAGCATGTGTGAAGCCCTGCATTTGATCCCCAGAGAGAGAGAGATCCCGAAAAGAGAGAGAAAGAGAATTGAAAAGAACATTCTGTATTGGTTATCACAGCATAACTCAGGCAGAAATAGAAGTTGAAAAGCCTAATGAATGTTAAGGGGATATTTATCTTATATTTAGAGCAGAATTTATGTAATTAGCCTCTTTGGGTTATTACATATCATCTAAGCATTTGGAGTTTATCCTGGAGTGTCATGCACATTTTTAGGAGAGAATGACTAAATTCAAAGTGATATTTAAGAAAATTATGGAAGTAATATCCCTGTAGTTACCATTCTCATTATTCAGATCAGCAGTCACAAAGTAGTCTTTGGTGATTAGGTTATTACTATACAGCCATAATTTATGTCATCTTAAAATTATATAAACACTAATTGCCTTTTGTATAGATTTCCTTTTTGGTATGATTTTTTTAAAGCCCTATTTCTTAGGAATTACATTGTAAGCCTTAGAGGGTTATCATGGAAAAACTCAGTAACTTAGGGATCCATATCTTGTAGTAAAATAAAGGAACTAAATAATGATTTATTTATTTATTTATTTTGCGGTACTGGGGATTGAACCCAGGGTCTCGCACTTGCAAGTGCTGAACCACTGAGCTGCACACCCAGCCCAATTTTTTTTACTTTTTGAGACTCGCTAAATTATACAGACTGCCTCTGGTCTCGAACTTGCAATCATCCTACCTCTGCCTCCTGAGCCTCTAGGATTACAGGCGTGTGCCACCACACCCAGCTACAGTTCATATATATTTAATGTGTTTATTGGTAGGGTTGGATTTAAATGTCCCATCTTATATGTTTTCTCTTTCTCCTTTCTTTTGCCTTTTTTGTATGAGTAATTGAATATTTTTTTCATTTTACTTCCTGTGTTGGCTTGTTATTATTGTTTATTAGGTGCTGTTGAGTTGGTTCCAAGTCATATTGACCCTATGTACAAAAAAACAACACTCCCTGATTCTGTCCCAGGGACACAGTCTTTTTTTTTTTTTTTTTTTTTTTTTTTTTTTTTTTTTTTTTTTTTTTTTTGTACTGGGGGGTTGGACCCAGGGCCTTGTGCTTGCATGCTCTGCAAGTGCTGGACCACTGAGCTGCACCCCTAGCCCCTTTTTTACTTTTTGAGACAGGGTCTCACTAAGTTACACAGACTGCCTCTGGTCTCGAACTTGCAATCTTCCTGCCTCCACCTCCCGAGCCCCTAGGATTACAGGCGTGTGACACTGTGCCCAGTGGGACACAATCTTTTTATGTTTAAGCCTATTGTTGTAGATGCTGTATCAATCCATCTAGTTGAGGGTTTTCCTTTTTTCATTGACCTGCCACTCTCCCAAACATGATATCCTTCTCAAGCAATTGGTACCTCCTGACAACATGTTCAAAATATATAACTGTTTTGTTATTTTGGTGGTTGCTTTACAGTTTATATTCTATATCTTTCACTTACTAAATCACCTATAGAATAAGAACCTCACAACAGTATACTGGTATTTCCATTTCTCCCCTTTTGTTCTGTGTTGAATTCATATTATGTCTATATATGCTATTATCCCACAATACTTATTTACCCCTCAATACATTATTTTTTCTTTAAAATAGCCAATTATATTGTTTTCAAATTTAAATAAGAAGTTTTCTATATTTACCCATGTAGTCTTCACCTCCACTTTTCTTCATTCCTTTATGTAGTTTCAGATTTCCATCTGGTATCATTTTCCTTCTGCCTGAAGGTCATCCTTTAATGTTTTTTATTGTACACCTCTCCTGCTGATTATTCTTTTAGTTTTTGTATGTCTGAGAAAGCTTTTGTTTCACCTTTATCATTGGAAATTCTTTCCCTGAGTTCTAGGTTGGCAGTTTTAGCTTTCAGTACTTTAAAGATGTAGCTCCACTGCAACATTCTGATAAAATATCTGCTATCATTTAATCTTTGTTCCTCTGTGTGTTAATTGTTTTTATTTGTTTGTTTTTTGTTTTTTCCCCTCTTTCTGGCTGACTTTTAAATCTTTCTCTTTGTAACTCATTCTAAGCAATTTGATTATGATAGGCTTTCATATGATTTTCTTCATTTATTGTTTTTGGGGTTCATTGATCTTGATTCATGAGTGTATAATTTTCATCAAGTTTGATAAAATGTTGGCCATTACTTCTTCAAACACTTTTTTCTGTCACCACCCCTCCGTTCCTTCAGAGTCTCCAGTTACACATGTAGTAGGTGGCTTGAAAGTGTCCCCAAATCTAATGATTTTCTGGGGTTGTTGGCTCTGGAATCACTCTCCATCTGCACAAGGAAAACTATCTAGACTTACAGTAGTGTAGTAAATGGCTAAGCTTTTATTTTTGCTGTCTTCCTATTTTCTGTCAGTAGAATTGTTTTTCATTGAAGAATTTGGGCTTCAGCTGAAACAGCTAGCTTGTAATTTGGTCTTGTATTTATCTTTAATAGATAAATGATCAAGCACTGAGACACACAGGCCTCTACTGCAACCAGCTCTCATCCACTGACCTTCTCAAAACAGAAGCAGATGGAACCCAGGTCAGTAAGAAAATTCTAAGCCCAGGGCTGCCACATGTGCTCCACGTACTTGGAAGACATTGCATAACATCGTGGTTAAGAGCCTGACCTTGGGAGTCAGACCTGGGTGTGAGTCTTGGCTCTACTCTTCTGAGCTGTGTTACTGTGGGCATGTTATAGAGCTTTCCTGTTCTTCTGTATGACCACAGAACTAGCAAGAAACCTGCTTACAGGATTGTTGAGAGGGCTAAATGAGATAAGCTTTCAGAAGATTTAATTCACTTCTTAGGTAAGATAATGGAACCACAAAGGTGGCCACCAATTGTTGTTTTATAAATAAATGCAGTGGTAGAACTCATCCATAATCAAAACATCTCAAAAGAACTCAGTAAGTTGAAACAAAACAGTGACTGCTATGTACTCTGCTTCTTTAGACATATGTTTCTGAACAGCACAAACAACACAGTGGCCACTTTTCTGTATAACCTAAGTTTGGAAATTTGGGGAGGCATTGTTAAATTCACTTAGGTAACTGGTTTACAGTCATTAGTTTCTTAATAAATATTTTTAACATAGGCATTATGCTACAAATGGAGATAGAAATACTTACCTTCATTGCCCTTTGGGTGTACTGTGGGGAGAAGAGAAGAAAGGAAGTTTCATTGTGAAATATATGACTTGCCAGGCACTGTGCTAGGCACTGTGTGCTTTATCTCATTTAAGCCTCACTGTAACCCTATGAAGAAGGTAGTATTTCTTTTCTTCACAGATAAGACATGAGGAGGTTTAACTACATGCATCATTCACAAAGCTAGAAAGGAAGAGCTGAGGTTAAAGCCCAGATCTTTCTAATACCAAAGTCCATGCTGTGTCTACCATACCACTTAAGGCCTATTACAAAAAAAAACATATAGATATATGTACATTAATTGTCATATAGCCAAAGAAGGTAAGCTGTCAAATTTCTATTACAGGTAACAAGAACAATAAGCATTCAAAGAAAGGAAAAATAGGGCTAGAGGTGTAGCTCAGTGGTAGAATGCTTGTCTAGTATGTGCAAAGCTCTGGGTTCTATCCCTAGCACTACAAAAAAGAAAGGAAGATGAGAGAAGAAAGAGAGAAAAAAAGAGAAGAAAGAAAGGAGAAATTGCTACAATGATCAGAGAGCATTTACACAGGAGATGGGTTTGAAAGACAATTCTCAGGCCAAGTGAAGGAGAATGGTGTGGTAGTTATTGGAGGCCCTGTCAGAGGGTGGTTTTGGAAGTAGAGGACACAGGGACCAGGAAATAGCAGTATCTCAGCATAGTTGTGGGAAACCAAATCCACTGAAGGTAAAGGATTTATAAAAAGAATTCACAAGAATCAAAATTGGTACAGGAAATGGGAGCAAATTTCCAGATGCTTTGAATACTAAAGGGTCTGGACTCAGTCCTACAAAGTCATCCCTGAAGGTGAACAGTGATAAACATGCTAGTTTAGGGTCTGTCCTAGGCTGGAGTTGGTGAAGGAAGTGGGCACTAGGCAGCTAGCTCAGGAGGAAAAGATAGGAGGCCATGCCCAAAGTCTGAGCCATAGGGAATAAGACCTGAGACCTGTGAGAGTAGAGAGGACATTTTGTGATGGGGAAACAGCCTTCGTTCTGTAGAAGCTTATGAAAGTTTTCCACTCAAAGAGACATGTACTAGGCAGCATGACCAACTATTTAAAACAAAATAACCAAGTTTTAAAATTCTAGAGCCCTCGGGACAATATTTGAATTAAAGTAAAAACAATGCTGGAAAGTTTTCAAAGGCTAGGACTCAGCTCTCACCTGGTTCTTCCTCCTAGCAGACCTTAAGTTGCTTCTGTGTCAGGCTTTGCCTATCTGTGGAGGAGTGGCAATACCAGGAGTCCTTGAGGTCTGGTGTGAGGCATCTTCCTTTTTTTTTTTTTTCCTGGTGCTGGGGATTGAACCCAAGGCCCTACACATGATGCATGCTAGGCTAGTGCTCTAGCAAGGAGCTACATCCCCAGGCCAGTATCCTCCTTTTAAACAACAGTTCCAGATGGCTGAAAAGAATTTTAGAGTTTGGTCTAATCTTTTCAATTTTTTTTTTTTATTCAAAAAATGTTGTTGTTGTTAGGTGCTGTTGAGTAAGTGTCTGACTCAACGACCCTATATACAACAGGCAAAACAGTATTGTTAGTGCTTCTCTGCTATTCATAGGGTTTTTAATGGCCGATGTTTTTTGGAAGTGGGTTGCCAGGTCGTTCTCCCAAGCCCCCAGCACCTGGTGTTCCCTGGCAGTCTCCCATCCAAGTATTAATCAGGCCTGACCCTGCTTAGCTTCCAGGCTCTGACAGATTTGGACATCACAGTGGTCGGCTGCAACCTGTTTCAAAAAGAGACTGTCTAAAAAATATTCTTTTTTGATGAAGCAGAACTTTCTCTCTGGTTTGTTTTATCATGCCTTTCTTTATCAAGAATATTTTATAATATTTGGGGACAAAACTACCTGAGGTTTTGCCCCAATATTTCATGTTTATAAAGATGTAACATGAAACTCTATATTGATTAAAAAAATCAGTGCCTAAAAAGTACTATAGTTTCAGTGTCATACTCTTTTTTTCTGTTACATAGTGCATCATCTCTATTTGCTTCTGTGTTCTTATGTTTATCAAATAAAGCTGGGGGTGGGGATAAGTTAGATAGAAATATAGAGATAGATGTGAGAAAAAGAGAAAAAAAAAAGACAAGGAGGAGACTAGGGACATACCAGTGTGTAGCTGTGTTGGAGAGCTGGGATGGGGAGGAGCCCCTACGAAGAGAAGAGGAGCACAGAGTGGAGAAGCAGGAAGAGTGCTGGCAGGAGGATGATAGACCTGGGAGAGAGGAAGGTCCAGGTGAAGCTCCAGAAGGAAAAGCATAGGATGGAGCATAGTGTGGGGAGGAAACAGAAACAGCTAGGGAATAAACTCAGGAGCCGAAGTTTTAAGATACATGAGAAAGAGCCCAAAGAAAAGGAAAAGGAATGGGAGTGTATAGGGACCAGAAGCAATGGGAAGCTGGGGAAAGAGGAAGATGAGGAGATAAACAATGCTAATCTAACTAGGGATTTAATCCATGAGGCACAAAAGAAGCTCAGTTTAGGGGCTGTCTGCTTTACCTGAGAGAGAGTATAGTGGGAATATAAACAGATGAAAGACAAAAGACCATGGGCCAGAGTGATATAAAAATTTGGTGGTTAAGACTTTTGACACTGGGCTAATGAAGATTGATGGAAAACAATTTTTGTTATATTTAAGATAGAAAATTTTTCAGAAAAGTAGAGTATAATTGGCATACATTAGTGATAAATGACCAAAAAATACATTTCTAATCTAAAATACTTTATGAGGCAATTAAACATGAAGCACAAGTTTGCCAAAAATTCAAGACACTTAGATATTTTAGAGGCATTTCCTATCCTGGATGAGAACATTCAGAAGTGTGATAATGGCCTTAATCAGTTCCATAAACAATTTTTTTCATAAGGCTGGTTGGTAAAAACTAACTTCTGGTTTTATTTTCCCAATAGAAAACCCTAAAACTGTACAACTTGACATATTTTTAAGGAATACGTATATTACTACTGAAAGTAGGTAAAGGGAAAATTCACACTGTTCTCAGCTAGTAGATTTACTGTTATTTTTAGCTCATATGTTTAAGTAGATGGTCTGTCAGGGGAAAAAAAGTCAAATATAAAATTGTTCTAGTGATGTTTTGTTGTAATTCTAAAGTCAATATGTGAAGTAGCCATGTAATAATATATTTAGATACTACACAATCTTCTGGACATTAACCTCAGTAATGCTAATGTCCCATTTATTGAGTTGTGGTGGTTTTATTTTCTAATACAAGGTTAAAGCCTTTAATTTCTCAGTGACATCATAAAGAATTTTTATCTTACTAAAGTCATTCATAGAATGATTTTATACTAGTTTTCCCTGTTATTTTTTAAAACCCACCACTGGATACCCAGACTCAAACTGGGCTTTTCCCAAACTTGGCAATAATTAGCAATGACACTCACTTTCAGTATTGCTGGCAACCCTGTAGGAGGCGTGACCATTCCAATTTTGATTTTATTTTAAAGTGTGAACTTTCCAGAACCCTGAGCAAAATGAGTGCAGCGATTTTCTTTTTGTAGGACAAGAAGACAGAAGAGTTCTTCTCTGTGGTGACTACAGACTAGAGGAATGCTCTAGTGAGTTTCCACTTCAAGTAGTACCCACTCATGAGCCGGGGGGGCAGACCCTTCTGTCTAAACACATCTTTTATTTGTGTTCCAGCAGGTGCAACAGGTTCAGGTGTTTGCTGACGTCCAGTGTACAGTGAATCTGGTAGGCGGGGACCCTTACCTGAACCAGCCTGGTCCACTGGGAACTCAAAAACCCACGTCAGGACCACAGACCCCCCAGGCCCAGCAGAAGAGCCTCCTTCAGCAGCTACTGACTGAATAACCACTTTTAAAGGAATGTGAAATTTAAATAATAGACATACAGAAGTATACAAATATATTATATATTTTTCTGAGATTTTTGATATCTCAATCTGCAGCCATTCTTCAGGTCGTAGCATTTGGAGCAAAAAAAAAAAAAAAAAAAAGTTCACTTTTGTTGGGAGATTGAGAGATGTTTTTGTTTCTTTCTTTGTAAAGGCCTTGGATATTGAAAAAATAACAAGGCAGAACAGTTGGACAATCTATTTCTTGAGCCAAATTTAATTATTCTTATTTTTATAATCAGTCACTGGCTTCTTATCTGGATGAAGGCTTTGGGAGGAGAACCAAAACAACAAATTCCAAGGGGAAGATGATGCTCTGCCTCGAAGGCTCAGCCCCAACCTGCCCAGGAAGAAGGGCCCGCAGGGTTTTGCCCGTGGCCATCCACCAAAGGCCGTCATGGTCCTCCAAACCAACAGCCCTCTCTACCCTAACCCCAGGCAGCTTGTGTGTACAATCAGCTTTTTCAAGCAACTCTGTATCTGTTGGCTTCAAGAGAATGTTTTGCCTCCACATATGTACCTCTTCTCCTTTTTTTAAAGATGGATTTAAACCAAGATGCCTCCAGGAAAGAGGATAAAATGAGTATATTCACAGAGGAGTCCAAAAAATACAGTTTGGGGGAAAAATGCAATAATTTTTGATGAGATGGGTGAAGGACAAGAAGTGAGTTCTGTCAATTATTGTAGATACAATTTTCTGATTAAATCTGGAAAAAAAAGGCAGCCTGTTCTTTCTGCTTTTATTGTGTTAACAGCTGAGGTAGCTAAAGGTATTTAAAATGAAATTAAATTTATGATCCAGGTAGCTTATTTTTCCCTTAATCTCACTGTAAATATCTTTGATTTCTTGTAGAAATTGATTTCCTTCTGTTTACTTTTATGCTTTTATTATCATACTCTTGGTTTTTCTAAACTTTTGTGTGGAAAATAACATGATTGAATTGCAGTTACATTTGACTAGTAATGTTTCATTGTTTTAGTAACTGTGATGCCATGTGTGGATTTACTTTGGGGCTCATGTCAAAGTGGCACTGCCAGAAAGAGCTGCTCCAGCTGAGCTAGAGCAGATGGCCCCAGAGTGTCCAGGATCACCTGACCAGAAGTGCATGGGCCGCCTGTACAGAGGGAAATTAGTGCTCAAAGAAAATCTGCTTTTTTTTTTTTTTTTCTTAGATTGACTTTGGGAATTTGAATTTCTATCATTGCAAATGTAAATTTCTCTGTCCTTCGCTGAGGCTAATTGGTACCATGTTTTTCCTTTATGTCTTGTCACTCTGCCACATCCCATCTCGTCCTGGCCTTTGAGAAAGGAGCCAGTGAACTGACTTTCTAGTTCTAGAAGTTCCACTACAGACCAGGAAAGCTTAAGAAAGGCATTGTGGAAGAAGCAATGGTAGACCCCCACCACTCAGATCGATCTGCATCCCTGGGCCCGTGAACGATGACAGCACTGACATTCTGCACCAGCTACATCTGCTTGCATGGCAGAGAAAAGGCCATAAGAACCAACGTGGGCAAGGAGCATGGACTCAGACTTCAAGGAAGAAGCCATTTCCCCAGGTCCTTCTTTCTGCATCTCACCACCCCTAGTTACAAATAACTCCATTGAACAGCATCTATTCAGAAACTACACTGAATAAAAAAATTGATGGAAGGGCTCATGTGGGTAACAACTATGAAACAAATAAGATACTCAGTTACAAACATTATCTCTTTTAGTTTTTCAGAAAATGCATCCCTGATTTCATTCATTTCCAGCTTGAAAGCCCAGCCATAATACTCTAGTCCCTACCAAACTGCTCTAGGAAGTCATTTCCACTTTGTTTGTGATACTTAGACATGCAGACTTCAAGAAGTTCACCTTTAACTTCAGCATTCCAGATGAAGTTTCCTGACTCAGTGCTTTTGTATAAGGAACTAGAAAAGAAAAGCAGTAAGGAAAATTGGAGATGCTAACATCTTCCCCCATCCCAACTGCACCTTAAAGTATGCATGTCACCTTCAAGGTTTTATAATTGCACTGTTTGTTTTATGTATGTACAGATTAAAATTATTGCTACATTTGAGGAAAATAAAATTGCTTGCTTCTATGTAATTCCTGTCATTCCACAGGAAATTCACATTTCCAGCTACTGAATAGAATTTGTTTAACAACCGCATGGGTTGCTTCTTCATTTATAGGGAAGAACTGAAACCTACAGTCTGCAAGAATTACCAAAGCCCAGAACGACTAACAAGCACTTAAAGGATAACAAAGGCAAGGATACCTAAAGCCAAAGGTTCTCAGTCACACTAACATGAACCAGCCCAGTGAAATTCGAGGTCAAAATGACGTTGTGATAGCAAGCCTTGAGGAAATGTTAATTTAGCCATTTGTCTGATGAGGAAACATTCTGGCTCTGTGTCTCTCTAGCCAGGAGATCTGGTCCAGGCAACACTTCCGAGCTTCCAGATACTATGTCTCTGTCAGTTCTTGATTTATTTTATATACCAACATTTATTGATACAGATGTGAAATTTTACTTCAGGATGGTCCTGCAGTGTAATAATGCATTTTGCACAAGTTAGGCCCTGTTTCTTGTTTATGTGTTATTAAGATGGCCAAAATCTACCAACACTTGGTTAAGTGGGGCCAGAGTAAGGGGGCAACCAAATGTGATTCTAGAAGGCAAAGGGAGGGAATATTTCCCACACGTAAATACACACACACTTGGTAGCTTTTGTTTGAAATTGTATTTGTGGGAGAACAACACCTTAACCCACAGTTGGAGTGTGTCTTAGGTGAGGCAGAGTGCTGCCTTCCAGTTCTCCTAAGAAGTAGTGAAGAGCAACTACAAACAGTTGAGGAAAGAATGAGGTTGGAACAAACTTCACCTTTTTTATGGTTTTGCCTAAGATAGGTTTCATTCCTCCCGATCTTAGAAACTCTCTCTTAGGCCCTGACAAAGAAAAAAAGGACAATTGTCCGCTTACGGTGGCAACTGTGCTGATTTTGGTGTTGACATTATCTGCTTTTCTAAGAGCACCTGCACTTGAATGCAGTGAATAATTCAGAACAGCTTGATCCGTGATTATTCTTATGCTTTTGAAAAGTTTATTGATTTAATTAAGCCCCAAAATTCTTTTTATTGGAGAAAACTGCCAAAGGAAGGTCCATCCAGAACTCTTTCTGCCAGCACTATTTAGGTTTTATTTATGGATTTTATCTTCATGCCACTAGAGAACTGTTTAAGATAGAGAAGCACAAAGCTCTGTCCTCATCCACTCATTCAGCACATTTTATTCTTTATCCAGGGCTCCGGGGATATGCAGCGATCCAAACAGAATGGACCTGCCCTTGTGGAACTTACACTCACATTAGGGGATGGGTTTAGTTACAGTCGGGATTGGGTTAAGCGGAGCAAAGAAGAGTTCTAAGTGCTTTTGAGCAAGACTTTGGAGGTTAAGGCAGGTTTCCTTGCAAGAAAGAGAGCATCTGAGGTGAGGTTTGCGGAGCCATGCAGAAGTAACTTAGAGAAGAACAGAGTGAGGAGAGTTCTGACGAGCAACCTGGGTGGAAGTCCTGGAAACAGGAAAGAGCCCCAGACAGCTGGTTTTTAAATTGTTAACTAGTATTCTGAGCTCTCATAAACATGTCACTGGAAGTCTGTCAGCTGGTGGGCTGGAAAGTAACTGCAGTCAGCTTGGCTCCAGGAGGAACATGTTCCGGGCTTTGCTAGCCTCATTTGGAAACAGAACCAGCTGACAGCTAAAGTCTCTTCCATAACTAGCCTGATCCAGCAAGAAACACAGGCTTATGTTTTTTCCAATAATCTGTGGGTGATGATAATATTAAAACCATTCAGAGAAAGTTCACTTGTACTATAACGGTTTCTAGCCTGCTTTTTAGGTACATTATCTCACTTACTCCTCCACAGACCTTTGAGAGAGTTGCAAAGAGTAAACACGCTCTGCAAGGTTACACCACGAACACTACTATTTATCAGTGGAGGGACTTGAAGCCACATCTTCTAATTCCACATTCTGGATTCACTATCCTACACTAGACACTTTTGGACTCTTGGATTCTGCAGACTTTTCTCTCATTGTGTGACTTTAAGCAGTGCTTTCTTCTGTGAGGTAACTTAATGCAACTTTGGAAAGAAGGGCAAGAGGTCAAAAGTGAAGAAGAGAACACCCAGCCCCTTTTCTTGAGGTAGACAGAGCCTTCCCTTGGGAGGCTTCAACTCAGTGGGGTGATCTTTGGCATATGGTCAGCAGGGCTTCCCAATGCAGTTTGGGAGATGCATTTTATCTCTACCCATCTGAACAGGGAATGAAGAAGGCTCCATGAAGCTGATGTCATCCCTTTGCCTTAAAAGAGTTTTAGGAGATGAGGGTTACTTGTGGGGCACGTGTAAGAATGGCTGTCAGAGCCCAGGTGCAGCCCAGTGGTAGAGTGCTTGCCTAGCTTGTGTGAAAACCTGGGTTCACTCCCCAGCAAGGAAAGAAAAAAAAAAAAAACAGAAGATCCTCTTCACTACCAGAGTAATTGTAAAGTCTATAATTCTTCCTGTGATATTTAGATTACTTAGAAATGCTATTCTTTGGCTCTTGATGAGTTGGTATCTGACTCATACTGACCCTATGTATGACAGACGAAACACTGTTGTCAGTGCTTCTCTGCTGTTCATAGGGTTTTCAGTGGCGGATTGATTTTTGGGAGTGGGTTGCTGGGTCCGTCTCCCACGCCGACAGCACCTGGTGTTCCCAGGCAGTCTCCCATCCACGTACTAACCAGGTCTGACCCTGCTTAGCTTCCGAGATCTGACGGGATCGGATGCCACAGGGCTACGGCTACAGGCAATCATTCTATAGGCAGACAAAATACCTTTCTCTGACACTGTGGAGTCTGGCTCGGGTGTCATTTTTGTTTGTCTCAGAACTCCAGCAGTGTGTACAGCCAGCAGAAACATTAGCTTGAGGAAAGGAGAAATAAAATGTTAAAAGGGCCACATACACCTGTAATCCCAGCGACACAGGAGGCAGAGGCAGGGGGATCCTAAGTTCAAGGCCAGAAGCAGACCATGCACCTTAGCAAGACCCTATCTCAAAATAAAAAATTTAAAAATAGCAGAGAACTAGCTTAGTGGTAGAGTGCTTCCAAAGTATGCACAAGGCCCTGGGTTTGAACCCCTAGTGCCACACACACACACACAAAAAGGAATAACTCTTAAGGTATAGAATAAAGCGGAAAACCCTAGACCTCAAAAATGTCTTCTGGTTTTGATGAGTTGGTGCAGTACAGGCAGTGTCACACATGGTATGGGCAGCAAAGAGAAAACCTGCTTGAGCTATTCTTTCCTACAGTGGACATTCCATGTCACTTTGATGTTTTGGTTTTTCATTTTTGCTCTGTCAGGCACTAGGCTAATACCCACTTTGTTAGTAATTTATCAGCACTTTCACATATATTTGGTCTGCACTGTCTTCTACTGCTATTAGAGCTGGCCACTCTACAGATGGCAAAACTGAGGCTCAGGTTGGAAGTGACGTGGCTGGGAAGTGCTGGCCCCAAGAGTCAATGTTTGGGCTTTGGAATGAAATCTGCCACTGTTGTTGCTGCACAACACAACTGGAGATGAAAGCACCATTAGGCAGTGACACGGAACGACTGGAATCCTGATGAGTAAAAAGTTATTAGCATTTATCTTTAATACTTCATCAAATTCTCAGGCTTTATATTTATGCATGACATATATGTATTATTTTTTGTTTGTTTATTTGTTTGTTCTGGGGTTTGAGCCCAGGGCCTCAAGCTTGCATGCTTTGTAAGTGCTGGACCACTGAGCTGCACACCCAGCCCTTTTTTTTTTTTTAACTTTTTGAGATTAGGTTTCGCTAAATTATGCAGACTGCCCTCTGGTCTCAAACTTGCGATCCTCCTGCCTCTCCCTCCCAAGTTGCTGAGATTACAAGCATGTGCCACCACGCCCGGGTAGCAATTATATTTTAAATGATAATTACTTAGTAAGCTGGGGGAAAGGATCCTTATAGAACATACTCTATTTAAATAAAGACTCATCTACCTCTAAGTTTAGGCTTTAAATTGTCATTCTACCTTCCCTTGAAAGCTTTTGTAAAGCTGTTGATTAAAGAAATGTTCAAGTGTATATGGAAGTAGAAATAATATGAGTGCCGGGCGCAGTGGTGCACACCTGTAATCCCAGCGGCTTGGAAGGTGGAGGCAGGAGGATCGCAAGTTCGAGACCAGAGGCAGTCTGCTTAACTTAGTGAGACCCTGTCTCAAAAAGTCAAAAAAAAAAATGGGCTGGGGCGCAGCTCAGTGGTCCAGCACTTGCAGAGCATGCAGGCGCGAGGCCCTGGGTTCAACCCCCAGTACAGCAAAAATTTAATAATAATAATAATAATAATAATAATAATAATAATAATAAGAGCTAGTTCTAGGTCATTAAATCTGTCTTTGATATGTGATTTTTATAATCCCAAATAAAGAGATACCCAGGCATTTCATCAATTTCCAGCTCAAAAGTAAATTGTAGTTAGCCTTTTTGGGAATCTTTGGATTTAAGGATTTGCCTCATAAACACTGCACTATACTATTTTAAATAAATAATTTTTAAGATAATTTAATAGCAATGACAAAACATATCAGATATTGTCAAATCTAATCTGCACCCTTTCAGCTGAGGCCTGAAAAGGGCTACATAATCAGAGGTGGACTAGAATCGCATGTGGATTGGAGCTCCAGCTTGACAGGGAAACAAATCCACATGTCATTCTAATCCACCTCTGGTTGTGTAGCCCTCTGAAGCTGTTGCAAGCATGCAGATTAGAATATGCGGTGTATTACTGGTCAGCACATACTAACTGAATATCTACTATTTGCCAGATACTATTCTAGGTATGGGGCTGGGATTTAGCTCAGTTGGTAGAGTGCCGCTCTGCAGTCTGTGAGGTCCCGAGTTCGATTCCCAGCACTGCAAAAATGGGAGAAGGACGTGGCAACCCACTCCCAAGGCAATCCCAAAACAATCTGCCATTGAAAACCCTATGAGGGTCGCTATGAGTCGGGCTCGACTGGACAGCACCTAACAACAACAACAATTCTAGGTACTGGCCCTGTATCAATGAACAAAATAAAACTCTCTGCCCTCAGGGAGCTTGCATTCTAATGAAGGTTGGGTTAACAATGAAACAAAACAAGTAGTATATCAGCAAAGGCGATGGGGAAAATTAAGTAAAGAGGAAGAGATAGTACCGAAAGGGAATGGTTACAGTTTAAAATAGGAAAGTCAGAGCAGGCCTTCAGGAAAAGTGACATTTCAGTGACTACCTAGGGAGGTGAAAGAGTGAGTCATGACAATATGGAGAAGAGCTTTCTAGGCCAATGTGCAGAGGTCTTAATGCTGGGGCACCATGAATGAGACTAGCAGGAAATCAAAGAGGTAATGAGGGCCAAGAATTGTGTGTGGCCTTGCAGACAAATACAAAAACTTAGGCTTTTACTCTGAGAAAGAGCCATTGGTAGATTTTAAGCAGGAACGACAGGCTACTGCAGTAGTCCAGGCAAGAGATAACTTGGACCAAGATGGCATCAGTGGAAACTGTAAGAAATGGTCAAATTCTGGATATACTCTGAAAGTACAGAAAGCAGTATTTGCTGGCATATCAGATACAGGATGTGAGAGAAGAATAAAAAATGACTCCCAGGTTTGGGACCTGAGCAACTAGAATGGAATTGCCCTTAACAGAGATGGGGAAGAGAAACATGTTTGGTTCATTTTCTAAGTTTGAGATTCCTATTAGAGTTCCAAGTGAATTCACATCAGCAGCTGCTTTGTATATGGGTATGAATTTAGAAGTGTTTGGGGCTGAAGATATTATAAATTTGGAGACTATCTTGGTTTTTAAAGCCAAGAGAATGAAAAATGACAAGAACCCAGGTCTCTTAACTAGGCCATCCCTCTCACACACATTGAATGATAACTTCTAGTAGGATTTATTCCGGTAATAAAGATGAATTAGTATTTGAAGTCTAACAGTGCAATTCTCTGCAGTGAGAACAGAGAAGAACCATAAGATCATTTCAGTAGATACAGAAAAAGTGGCTGATTTTTTTAATTTGGCAAACTAGTGGCAGAAGAGAAACTTCCTTAACCTAATGAAGAATATTTGCTGAAACTCTCAACAACTAATAGACCTAACTGAAAGTTTAAAAGCATTCCTACTAAAGTCAATAGCAACTCAAGGATTCTAGTTAGCACTGCTGTTATTGTATTAGAGGTCTTAGCTAATGCAATAAAATGGGAGAAAGAATAATAATGAGGATTGTCTTGAAAGAGACTAAATTAGGGTTCAGGGTAGCTTAGTGATAGAGTGCTAGCCTATCATGCACAAGGCCCTGGTTCTGCTCCCCAGCACCATATATTAAAACGAAAGAAAAGAAAAAAAGAGAAGATGGAGAGAGAAGTAGTTTTGGTGGTGATACTTTTATAGTCCTTCTATATAATCTCATTTAAACTGATCTCATAGTTATCCTGGTCAGGAATTAGTCACAGGTAAGGAATCTAAGGAAAAATTGCGTAGCCACCAAGTAGCAGAGTTGAGCCTAAATTTCAAACCCTTTGGGATTGTCACCTGCCTTGCTCTTTCCATACTTCCTTTCCTTTTCTTTTCTTTTCTTTCTTTTTTTTTTTTTTTTTTTTTCCCTGTACTTGGTATTCAAACCCAGGGCCTCACACAAGTTTTGCAAGTAATCTACAACTGAGTTGTACCCCCAGCCCATTTTTCTCTCTTTTATCTTGAGACACCGTCTCCCTAAACTACATGGGCTGCCTCTGATTTCAAACTTGCGGTCCTCCTGCCTCCACCTCCCAGGTTGCTGGGGTTACAGGTAGGAGCCACCTAATGATTAATTTCCATTCCTGGCATCACATCATCTTGTGCCTAGACTGAAACAATCTCCTTACCCCTTCCCACCTTCCTCCCATTCCCAGCAATACATTTTGCTCCTGTTGTCAGGTAGGTCCTTGTCAAGTTTGGATATAAAATGTCCCCTGAAGGTCATGTTCTTTAACATTTAGTCCCTAGCTGGTGGTGGTGTTTGTGGAGATCAAGGAACTTTGGGAAGCAGGGCCCATGGGACTGGGCCTTTGGAGGTTTTTACCCCAGACCCACAGTTCTGAGAAGCTCACTTGCTCTCCTGCCCCAGGATGCTGGGAGGTCATCCGCCACAGGCTCTGCCATCTGCCACCGCTATGCCTGCCATGCCTGCCCTGCCACCATTATGGACTGATTATCAAACTGTGAGCTTCCCATAAACCTTTACGCTTGTAAATTTGTTTGGGTGGTTTTTTCTGCTACAGTGACAACAGCTGGCTAATGCAGTCCTCCTCTTGTAGCATGTGCACTTCAGAATTCCTTATGTCCCCTGTAGGGGAGAAAGTAGACTCCTTCTTCCAAACTTTTCATGTCTTCCTTTGCAGAGTGAGCTTAATAGAATGCTTCTGGTCTACTTCTCCTTACTCTTCCTCTTGGCGCTAGTTAAAAGAACAACCCTGTTGGTGGATGCTTGTTTCTGGTTCACATCAGTTCAGTGGAACCAATCTATCAAAGTTTAATAGATTGAATGTAGGGGATTTCTTCTTTTATCCTTATTCTTTGAGTGACCAGTGGGAAGCTACAACTTTAGTGAGAGTATCTGCTCTGTATCTTCATACTTGCGCTTGGGGGAGGGAATTAGCAAGCTCACTTAGATCATCACATAAAGCTCTGTCTTCTAATCAATTGATAATGAAAGTAATGTTTGTTTCTCTGTCTACTTTTTCTCTCATTTCTCAAGAATCTAGGTTCAGACCTTGGGTGTCACTTGTTTGCCCATTGCAAAACCCCCACAGCTAAAATTCATCATTAGGCCTGCATTCAAAACCTACCACATCTGGATCTTAGAGAAGGAGAAGCTGGGGCTCTGCTGAGCTTGCCCTCAGAGGGCAGCTAAAACTTGTGAGGTAGTCAGCTACAGGTGGTGGTTCTCATCCATTTTTCCACACTAACCCCTTCCTGGGCTGGGATTTAGCTCAGTTGGTAAAGCACCGCTTTGCAATCTCTGAGGTCCTGAGTTCAATTCCCAGCACTGCAAAAATGGGGGAAGGATGTGGCAATCCACTCCCAAGGCAATCCCGAAACAATCAGCCATTGAAAACCTATGAGGGTCCCTATGAGTCAGACACGACTTGACAGCACCTAACAACAACCCCTTCCCATTGGTAACAATGGCTCCCTATTGCCAGTACCCAGGAAGTAGGAGTGCATTCCCCAGGGCAGACTCTCAGAGTCTGTGGGGAAGTTATACATCTATTAAACATTAAGACAAGCTGGGCGAGGTGGCACAAACCTGTAATCCCAGTGGCTCAGGAGGCAGAGGCAGGAGGATCGCAAATTTGAGACCAGAGGCAGTCTGCATAATTTAGCGAGACCCTGTCTCAAAAAGTAAAAAAACAAAAAAATGGGCTGGGGGTGCAGCTCAGTGGTACAGCATTTGCAGAACATGCAAGCATGAGGCCTTGGGTTCAACCCCCAGTTGCCCAAAAAAAAAAAAAAAAAAAAAAGGCCATTTTCCACATGCTCCTCTAGAGGAGCCCTCTGCATTTTGCCAGCACAGCAGGAGCAGTGGCCTAGGCTTTGATCCACTTTGCAAGTTCAGAAACTCAATTCTGTCAGCTCATCCAGTGATAATTGGGCTCTAGGGTATTGAGTCACACAACTCCCAGTCACAGGAGGCTGATTTATAACCCAAAATGTCAATTAACCAATTTTAAAAGGCAGCTACAGCTTTCCTGCACTTGAACTACTTGTGACCCCTTTCTAAACCACCCTCTAACTATTATCTGGGGCTGGGGTGTAGCTCAGTTGGTAGAGTGCTGCTCCACACCGGATTCAATCCCCAGCACTGCAAAAATGGGAGAAGGATGTGGCAGGCCACTCCCAAAACAATCCCAAAACAATTAGCCATTGAAAACCCTATGAGGTTCACTATGAGTCAGACATGACTCAAAAGCACTTTAAAAACAACAACTATTATCTAGATGAGGGAACACTAAAGTATTTTTTTTTCTTTTTTCTTTTTTTTTTATTTTTTTTATTAGAAATTTTTAATGTACATCATAATGTGATTCATTTTGACATGCTTTTCGTTGTGACAATTTTCATATATGCAACTTGATAAGCATTATTCATATAGGTTACCCCTTACCCTCCTCTATGTTTCCCCCCTCCCCCCTTCCTATCTAAGTTTCCCATCCAAGTCTTCTCTATCTTTTACTATATAGTAT
>VMDO01029648.1:0-22351 GCA_007922755.1 Pedetes capensis | reverse complement strand
CTCTTTTAACAATTTCTAACTTGCCTAGATTCATACTACGTACATTCCATGTTCCAATTATTAATGGATGTTTACAGTTGTTTCTCCTCATTTTGAGTCGTGTCACATCATCATGTTGAGCACCCTGGGGTTTTACTCCATTTCCCTCATCACGGTATACTCTACTTGGAGGAGGCAACTCTTCCCCAGTAGTCTTTTGGGTGCCTTCCAACCTGGGGGCCTCATTTTCCGGCACTATATCTGACAGTGTTTCTTTGCTATCCATAGGGTTTTCAATGGCTAGTTGTTTCGGGAGTGGCTCGCCAGGTCCTACTCCCTACAGAACTGAGAGAAGTGGTAAATTGCTGTGCTTTAAATCACTATGGTTCGGGGTGGCTTGTCATGCAAAAACAAACAATTGAAACACCTTATTTGATAAAAGCTCAGTCTAAGTTCACAAGAAATGACACAGCTGTGTCCCTGGGAGGAAGAGCTTGATTTGCGGACTTGGACCTTTTTTTTTTTTTTTTTTTAAAGGATACCACAAACATCCCCAGCAAAGAGCCACAGAATCATCTCTTACTTTTCCTGCTATTTCACTTCCTGCATATTCCATTCGTCATCAAATCCCATCTTCCTCCTAAACACATCTTTTATTTAACCCCTCCTATCTCTGCTGACTGCTGCCATGACAGCCCATGCACTATCCCCTGATTTAGAGGTCTATACTCAGTCCCCTCACAAGCTTCCTTCCTCTGACACATCCTGTGAATGGACTCTGGGCTCATCTTTCCAAACCAGGGCTTTCAGGACGTTGGCACATCTATGACTTTGGCTTCCAGTGTTGGACCTGTTCTTTTCTGCCCACTTTTCTACTCCAGGCAGCCTGGATTCCAACCCATGCCCCTCCTCCAAGCCTGTCAGCTAGTGCTCTAACCAACCCAGCCCCATCCACCTTTCTCCCACCTTCCAGACTCCTCACTGAGTCCTCTTGCCTTCAAACACAGCATTTCCTCATAATTCAATATTTACTAATATAATATGGCTGGTGTACTAGGCCCCAGGGCTGGGATTTAGCTCAGTTGGTAGAGCGCTGCGCTGCAGTCTCTGAGGTCCCGAGTTCAATTCCCAGCACCCCAAAAATGGGAGAAGGGCCTGGCAATCCACTCCCAAGGCAATCCCCAAACAGTCAGCCATTGAAAACCCTATGAGGGTCACTATGAGTCGATACCGACTCGATGGCACCTAACAACAACAACAACAACAACAACAACTAGGCCCCAATCTTTTCCTACATTATAACTCATACTCCTAATTACATTGTGAGATGAAGGGGCTCTTTGTTAATGTTGTTGTTGTTAGGTGATGTTGAGTTGCATCTGACTCACAGCGACCCTATGTATAACAGAACAAAACACTCCCCAATACTGTGCCATGCCTGGCACTATGTTAGTGCTTCTCTGCTATTCATAGGGCTTTCAATGGCTGATTGTTTTAGGAGTGGGCTGTTGGGTCCTTCTCCCAAGCCTATAGCACTTGGTGCTCCATCTAAGGACTAACAGGCCTGACCCTGCTTAGCTTTCAAGATCAGAAGGAATTGGATGCCAGGGTGGTATGGCTGAAGGCTCTTTGCTAATAGGCAAGTGTTAATGTGAAGATTTCAGATCCTTATGGATCTGAATGATTTTCCCTTCTTAAATTACTAGCACACTTCCCACAACTGTGCGTTAGGACATTTTGTATGTCACTGAGGAAGGTATTGATTAGGTCCAGAACTTCTGTACATTTTATGGGAAATTAAACAACACTGGCTGTAAAAAACCCCACAAAACATAACTGAGTCCTTGCACCATCTGTAACCTGCATTATAAGACCAAAAACGTGGCCGGGTGCCATATGGCAAACGCTTACAATCCCAGTGACTCAGGAGGCTGAAGCAAGAGGATCATGAGTTCGAGGTAAGAGGCAGCCTGCATAATTTATTGGGTTCAAAAGAAAAGTGTTTTAAATTTATTTTAAATTTATTGGGTTCAAAAGAAAAAGCAAATGTGGGGCCTCTTGTGTCCCAGTGGCTGCCAAAGCAACTTAGGCACTGTACCAGGCCCTATAGTCAGAAGCAAAAATCAGGTTATGAATAACACATTTTAGGAATCATATGGCAGGAATAAGGCAGTGATAGTCCATCCCATGGGGAAAGCACACCACCACAATACATGCTGGTACTTCCATGCCCACCATGAGCCAGGTCTACACTTGGGGTTAAGTGCATTTTATTCATTTAATCTTCAAAATAGCTGTAGAAGACACAGATGAGGAAACCAAAGCTCAGAGAAGACTCACTTTGTCTAAAGCTATTAAGTGAATAATGATGTGAACCTCAGCTGAGTGACTCTGAAGCCCACGTTCTTTCCATTAGCTTGTGTTGTGTCTCATGGGAAAGACATGACTTAACAGGATCAAGAAAGAATATTTAGGGAGCACCTGTTCTGGCCTCCTGTGCCAGGTGGGGGACAACTGTTGAAACATTCGGCTCTTTTTAGTGGCTGCCAAGGATGGACTTGACGGGGAAGCAACCATAAATTCCATCAGCACCCTTCCACAAATAAACATGTGATCCAAGCAGAGGGGGTGCCTGTTGTGCAAACGCAGCTTCCAGAGAAATACTCCAGTGTCCCTCTCTACCTTAATCCCTCCTTCACAGAAATCCCAGAGTTACTCCTATCCCTGCCTCTGAACAGCTTAGTCTCATTGGGAAAAGAAAACTACCCACAGAAAGCAAGAATAAATAATATTCCAACAGGAGTCAGAAAGTGCCAATTTAGGTAATCTGAAAGGGTTCAAGTGAAGAAGCATGCTTAAGAGATTAGACTTGAAAGACAGAAGAGGCACCAAAAACAGTCTGCATAATTTGGATTATTTATGCTGTTTTCAATATTGCTTTGGTTGTCGAGGAAAGAGACAGCATTGTTTTAGCAGTGAAGCATAAGCAATGCAGAGAGCTGTGCCTTTTGAGAGTTGATCTTCAGCCCACAGCAGTGATGCTCAGTGTCAGGAGAGACCCTGAGGCCTGGACAAGGCTGCTTGGAGTGTTCCACGCCCAGAAGCCCTTCCCCAGCTGAGAACAGCTGGGCAGGGACACCCGCAGTGATGGCTCAGCAGTCTATGGAGAGGAGCGGCTGTGCTTCCTGGATGCCAGGGCAGCCTGCTTCGCTCCTGAGGCTTGTGATTTCCCGGACCCAAAGAAGAAAAGAAAGTGACTTAGAGCTAACAGCATGGACTGCAGACCTTCTGTCGCCACTGAGTTAATCCTTTGGTTTCCACGATGTCAAAAAAGCATTCTTAATAATTCAGCATACAATATGAATTTCAAACTTTAATTCCCAAACAATCCACACAGAAAATTATGAACAATGACCTCATCAGGAGCCCAGATCTATCCCAGGGCCCCTGTTTTCAAGGAAATAAAGGAAACAAGGCTGTTCTCAGGCACTAAAAGGAAAAGGCATTGGTGTTGCTATCAGGAGTCCTAGATTCAAATCCTGCATGGCTCAGAGTAGGATCCTCATCAAATTACTTAACTACCTTGCCTCAATTTTCTCATCTGTAGAATGGGAGATGGAGCATGGACATACCACATGCTTCCCATGATTGTAGAAGAAATTAAATAAAGTAATATGAATACAGGGTCCTGAGTGGTGGCACCTGTGGCCAGTAATGCTGGCACTTGGGAGGCTGAGGCAGAAGGATCCCAAGTTCGAGGCCAGAGGCAGCCTATGGAACTTAGTGAGACCCTGTCTCAAGATAAAGAATAAAAAGGGGCTGAGGGCGTAGCTCAGTGGAAAAGCGCTTGTAATGTATGGGTGAGGGCCCTGGTTTTGCCCCCTAGTACTAGAAAAAACAAACCCCAAACAACTGCTTTGTATGTGGTAGGCACTCAACAACAGCTGAAGCACACTAAAAATCAGTGCTGATATCAAAATGCAAAAACTGCTGACAGAAACAAATCATTTTCTGTAACTGAGAGACTGCCTTGACCACTGCTGCCAAAGTGCCCTTGGCTTTCTACCCAAACTCTAAAGCAAACTCTTATGAGACATCACAAACTAGAAGCTTTCAAATCCCTGTTTGAGGGCTGCACTTTTGTAAGGCAAATACTAACAGCTGAGGAACAATAAATCTATTTTAACCCAGCCAGGGTGTTGTTTAGTTAAAAGGAACTTGAGCTGTTGAAGTCACCAGCTGAGATTGATCCGGGGTTCCATGTGGCAGAGATGTCCTCGCAGGCACGCTCTTGGGACTGGTTCATGTGAAAATGACAATCACTAGAGAACTTCTCTTGGGTTAGAGAGGAGAAATCTCAGCCCAAATTCAGGCTTACAGAGTTATGGAAAAATGTCTCCTTCAGCACTGTCCTCAGCCTCCTCGCAGTCTTCCTGGATCAAGTCCATGCTCTACCAGACCATGAGACCTTCTATTACCTGGTCTTCCTGTCTTCTCAGACCTCACTTTCTGCTCCTTCCTTCTTAAAACATATCTTTCAGTAATACCCACTTGTTTGGAATTTATGAGAGAGAAAAAGTGGGGAGACGGAGAGAGAAGGAGGGAGAGAGATGCAGGGAGGGAAGGGTGAGATTTCACATTGGGATCAGTTTTGTTCCCTCTGCCACCATGCCCTGCATCAGTCCAGGCCTAACATCTACAACCTTGCTAGTTAAAGGCGGATCCTGCAGCTTCGGCATTCCAGGAATTGTTAGGAATGTAGGATCTCAGGTCCACTCCAGACCTACTAAAAATCTGTGGTTTTTTATTCATTATTATTATTATTATTATTATTATTATTATTATTATTATTATTATTGCAGTATTGGGGAGTTGAACCCAGGGCCTAACCATGGTAGGCAAGTGCTCTACCACTAAGCCACACCCCAGTCCCTTTTTTATTTTTCATTTTGAGATAGGGTCTCACTGAATTGTGCAGGCTGCCTTAAACCTCTGATCCTGCCTTAGCCTCCCTAGATGCTGGGATTTTAGGCATATGCCATAACACAAGGCTAAGAATCTGTGTTTTAATAAGGTTCAACGTGATTGTATGCACCTTAATATTTAGAAGCCCTGAGCTAAGATTCCACTTCTTCCAAAAGCCCTGTTTGACAACCAGTGGCCTCAGCCTCCCACCATGCCTGGGCAGATGCCTTCTTTGGCATTCATGACCTTTTTCTAACCTCACTTACTAAAGATGATCTTGCATATGCTCATATGTCCACCATCTGTCCTACACTGAGGGCTCCCCACAAGCTGCAGATCGTGCCACTCTTGTATCCCCCATTTAATACAAAGTCATTTACTACAAAGTGTATGGTCAGAGCTTAAATTATCATTTGTGGAAAAGAAAAGAAAAGAAGAAAAAAACAAGAAATACCATTTGTTACAGCTAACAACTTAAGTTCTGGTGCTTTTAAACTTTAATGACTACTTCAAGAATAAAATTTTAATAACTTTAAATAACAGCTTTAATAATTTTAATAACTAAGACTTTAATAACTAACTTTAACAATGAATTCAGATACCTGTGAGCTTCATGTAGAAGTATTACAGGGCTGGGAATGTGGCTCAGTGGCAGAGCGCTTGCCTAGTCTACAAAAGGCCCTGAGTTTGATCCAGCAATGCAGGCTAGTTATGTTGCACATTTTAATCAATATACTCTCAATGTTACATTCATACTTTGTAAAATGTCATAAAATTAATTTTTAAAAATTTTATAATGCAAACTTTCAAGCACACACAAAAGTATGTTAGAGTGATAACCCATTCCCTAGCATCAACAAATATCCACTTTTTTAAAAAACATTCTTGTTTCATCTATTTCCCTCACCTTCACCCAGTTACACTGGGGAGCTGTATTATCTTATAACAAATCCCAAATACGATGTCAGTTCAATCACAAAAATTTCATTCTATATGTAGGTGTGTGTGTCTGTTCTTTGGTTGGTTGGTTTGTTTTTAGGATAAGGTCTCCCTATGTAGCCCAGACTAGCCTTATACTCAAGATCCTTCTGCCTTGGCCTTCCACGTGCTGGGGTTACAGGTGGCACCACCATGTAGGCTTTGTTGTTGTTATTAGGTGCTGTCGGGTCCAACTCATAGCAACCCTAGGTACAGTGGAACAAAACACTCTCAGATTCTGTGCCAGGCACACGATCTTATTTATGTTTAAGCCCATTGTTGCACACACTGTGTCAACCCATGTGGTGGAGGGTTTTCCTTTTTTTTTTTTTTTTTTTTTTGTTGACCTGTGGGCTTTATGTTTGTGTAATTTAAAAGGACTTATATATACAAGGTGGATGTGGTGGCACACATATGCAGTCTCAGCTACTTGGGAGGCTGAAGCAGGAGGGTCCCTTGAACCCAGGAGTTCGAGACCACTATGCTGTTATCGTAGCTAAAAAATTAACAATAATTCCTTAATACAATTTCATACTTGGACTGTTTCAAATTTCTCTACTTCAAAAATAAATTTTTATAGCTAGACTTGTAGGTAAATGCTTTTTGGCAAACAAAAAATAGCTCTTAAAGATGAGAAGATAAATTTCTTATGCCCAGGGCTCAGGCCCAAATCACCTATGTGAAGAAAATTATATTCCCTTTTAAATGTCATTTTCAGACTATTCCCTCACAAATTACATTATTTACTTTATAAAATCCCCACAAAAATTTTATAAAGTACCTACAGGTAACATAGAGTAAATCAAAAGCCATATTAAAATCCACACAAACCTGTCCCTCAAAAGCAATGAAATAAAAGAAATTACAACAGAGAGGATCATTATTTAACAGAACAGAAATATGAAAGGCTATTAGACCAAATGATTTTCCCCCTTAATAGAGATCTAGAGGTTGGAATCTATAGAAGCATTAAAATTGATGACCTTGGAATTTGCTTTTAAGATCTGTATTCTCCTGGCTGCAACAAGAACAAGAAGTTTCTAAGAAACACACTGGCAGAAGGAGTTGGAGGGGCAAATCCAATCACCTGAGAGTTATCCCCCTTTTAAGAGTAAGTTCTTTTCTTCCTTTTTTTCTATTCTCTCTCTCTCTCTCTCTTTTTTTTTTTTTTTTTTTTACCTTGGGGGTTGAAACCAGGGCCTCACACATACTTTGCACACTAGGCTGCACCAGCCCATTCTTAATTTTTAATTTTTGAGTCAGGGTCTCTCTAAGTTACACAGGCTGCCTCTGGCCTTGAACTCACAATCCTTCTGCCTCCACCTCTCAAATGGCTGGGTTTACAGGCATGCACCACTGCACCTGGCCTAACCACAAGTTCTGATCCATGTCCTATAGGTCAGGAGCAGTTTGAATTTCTCTTCACCCCTTTTCATACTTCATCTCTGCCTCCTGCTTGTTGTAGCCTTCTTGTAACATGCCAAGGAGCAGAGAATCTGGTCTCCACACGATAGCCACCCCCCTTCACCTCAATGCTGCTTTGTCCCTAAACATTCATTCCTGTGGCTCCTGCTGGGCCTGTTATATTCAGATATGAACTTTCCAGGAACCTGGTCATGTCATAGGCCTTTTCCAGCATGACAAGTCCAATGCTAATAATGAATAGTAGGCTTTACACAGAGGGTTAGTATTATTCATAAAAACTGTGACTCCACATCCAGAAATAGAGCAAAATTGGCCTACAAGAGGCAATCTATATCTCTGTTAAACCCATGAGGCTATTACCCAGATCTCTTGCTACAATTAGCGTAAGAACTTTTCCTCAATGATGGTAATCAAACATACTAGAAGCATAATATTCCAGATTCAAGGTCAGGGGTTTGGCTTGCTGGAGAGCCCTGGTGCCTTCAGGGTAAACTGAAGGTTTTCCAAAGAACCAAAGCCAGATACTGCTCACCCTCCATCCCACCAAACCAAGTACTATTGAGTTCTCATTCCCAACTTCTGCAAGTCTCCCCACCCAGATCATTGGAGAGGGTTATCAAAAACCCAGAAGAATTAGAAATGATTTAACTTTCGATTTTGGAATACTGAGGAATACCTGGCAAATATTACACAGTACAAATATACTAGCTGGTTCGTATTATTTTGCTATAATTCTCTCTTCTGGAGCCTAGTTTCAATGACCACATGAATCAGCTCCTACTGCCCCAAATTATATTTTATAAATGCACGTTGAAGATTATCTTTTGAAATGAAAAGTGCCCAGATTAAATTCACCTCCTCACCATTCCTGAGAGAATGACATAGGCTGGTAGTAACAGGCCATCTTTGTGTAGAACAAATGGACCGAAGAAAATCTGCTTTCCTCTCCTCTGCCCCTTTCTTCTTTGCACAACTAGAGCCAAATGAGACGTTTTTTCATTTTAGAGATTTGATTAAGCCCATTCTTCTGCTCTCTATAGTTTTCTCAGTTTGGGGACTGAATGAAGGCACCCTCAGGCTGGAAGTCTGGTGAAGCTGGGCCTAACTGCCATGCGGTGATGGAGTGACACAGGTGAATACCAAGCCTGTACTGCGGGTGCAGCTGCCCTTGCCCTCCCCTGGGGGCATCAGGATTTGGACTGGTCTGTAGGAGGGACAGAGGTCCCAGGTCCCACATACACCTCCGTGTCACTGTACACACAAGCCTCCTGACCTGAGGAGCACAGAAGTGTGGCAGAGCAAAGAGCAAGCTCATAATGAGGAAAGAATAAACTAGTAGCTTGGTTGTGGAATGAATTGGACTTATCTTCAGTGTTAGGAACGGAGAAACCTTGTTTCTGTGGTGTTTTTAAAAATATCTTCTGAGGCTGGGGGTGTAGCTCAGTGGTAGATCACTTATCTAGCATGTACAAGGCCCTGGGGTCAATCCCCAGCACTGCAAAAATAACAGTAATAATATTAAAAAATTAAATATATATTCTAAGTACTATATTTGTAAATTTCTTTCTTTTTTTCTTTCTTTTTTGTTTTTCTTTGCAGTGTTGAGCAACTGAACTCTGGGTATTCACTGAGCTGCATCCCCAGCACCTCCTCCTCTTTTTTTTTTTTTTTTTATCTTTTTTATTTTGAGACAGAGTCTTGCCAAGTTGTACAGGCTGCTTCTGGCTTTGAAATTGTGATCCTCTTGCCGCCACCTCCTGAGTTGATATGTACCACAGCCTCTGGCTTATAGATTTCTTATACTGTGCTCTCCGTACCCATGGGCTCTCTATGGGTTCCATATCCACAGATTTAACTATGGATTGAAAATATTTTTAGAAAAAAATGAATCTATGCTGAATATGCACAGACTTTTTTTCTTGTCATTATTCCCCTAAAATAGTATAATAATTATTTACATAGTATTTACATTGTGTTAGGTCTTAGAATCTGGAGATGATTAATGTATATGGCAAGGATGTGTGTAGGTTATTTGCAAATACAACACCATTTTACACAAGGGACTTGAGCATTTCACTGATTTGGGGAGCCCTGTTTATGTCTTGTTTTTTATTTTGAAACAGGGTCTTACTATGTAGCCCAAGCTGGCCTCAGACTTGCTATGTAGCACTGGCTGGCCTCAAACTTGCCATCCTCCTGCCTCAACCTCTCAACTGCTAGGATTTCAGAAATATGCCACCATGTCCAGCTTCAAAGTATCTTTTTAAGATTCCTTCCACACCATATACTCCCCAAGGATCAGCATGTCCCTTTGCCTTTGTACCTGTGAATTATTTATCATAAAAAATGAGAGAATATTTTACATTAATGTGGGTAAAAGAACAATCATCTGGGCTTTGTATAGTATTTAACCAGTTATTTACCAAGTATCATTTTCCAGGGGACCTGAAACCAAACAAAACCAAATAATAACGTGTCATATGAACGAGTATCATAACTTAGTTTCACCGGGTTCACAAAGTTTCATTCCATGAAAAATGCATTCCAAAAAATTAATTTCAGAAAGTACAAAATATCTTTCTTCTCCTCTAGCCTGCTCCTGGGCTGTTGCCCTCTCTCCCCGTGAAAGAACTGGCCTGAGGAAATTAACTGAAGGTGGGAATTCTCACTGGAACACCCATAGGATGGAGTACCAAGGAAATGGCATTCATATTCATGAGAAGCCTCAACCAGAAGTAAAAATCTTCAGCCCAGGATGCTTCTCCTTGTACCTACTCATGAAACCCAATGGCCTGAACCACCTGACCCCTAGCAGGGGCCTCTACTCTGCACTCAGTTCTCCTGTTCTGTAAACTGTGGAGGGTGTATAGGTCTTACTCTGGCAGGCAGGAATCTCACAGTACTTCCAGTAGACACCGTCCTCCTGCTCTGCCACATAGCACCAGGGGCTCACGTCTCCATCTGGATTTCTGTTGGGAAAAGGACATAATCAATGACATTACTGAAGGTGTGGTTTTTTTTTTTGGGTTTTGTGTGTGTGTGTGTGTGTGTGTGTGTGTGTGTGTGTGTGTGTGTGTGTGTGTGTGTGTGCGGTACTGGGGATTGAACCCAGGGCCTTGTGCTTGCATGTTTTGCAAGTACTGTACCACTGAGCTACACTTGCAACCCATTTTTTTACTGTTTGAGGCAGGGCCTTGCTAAATTACACAGACTGCCTCTGGTCTCGAATTTGTGATCCTCCTCCCTCTGCCTGCCAAGTCACTGGGATTACAGGTGTGCGCCACTGTGCCAGGCCATTGCTGAAGTTTTAAGTCACCTGGCTCATGGCTTTTCATTTTTAGAGAAAAGGACTTCCCCAGGCACAGTGGCACATGCTTGTAATCACAGTGCCTCAGGATGTAGAGGCAGGAGGATCACAAATTCGAGGACGGAGACAGCCTACATAATTTAGAGAGACACAGTCTCAAGGTTAAAAAAAAAAAGGTGAGGATGTAGCTCAGTAGTAGAGCACTTGCAATGTATGCAAGGGGCCCTGGGTTCAGCCCCCTAGTACTACCAGAAAGAAAGAAAGAAAGAGAGAAAGAGAGAGAGAGAGAGAGAGAGAGAGAGAGAGAAAGAAAAGAGAAGGACTTTCTTCAAGTTCTGTGTTATTTCTAATAATTGATATGTCTCTCAATGCTGTCTCTTATCAAGAAGGAAGACATGGTAACACTATGAGAACAAACCTATCCAGTCCAGCATGTGCTTCAGAGGGCAGGGAGAAGTGAGCAAGGGTGAAAACATATTCAGAACTATGGTATAATGAGGACAACTGATCATTAAACTAATTATGACAAACGTAGCACTTTGTGAAGACTCTGACAGCTGAGTGAACACAGGTGCTCTCAACACTGCTGATGAGCACGCCAACTGCCACAATCGGGATGAATCTGGCAATTAGAGTCAAACACCCTGAATTGATGCAAACTCTTTACTCGGCAATTTGCTCTTTAGGAATTGACTATAAGGAAATCTTTACTTGTAAAGCTGTTCAACAAGCCAGGGGCTATGGTACATGCCTATAATCCCAGCTGAAGCAGGGGGATTGCAGGTTTAAAGTCAGAGGCAACCTGTGCAAGTTGCTAGGACTCTGTCTCAAAATAAAAATAAATAATAAAAAATAAAAGAGGATCTGGGGATGCAGATCAGTGGTGGAGTGCTTGCTTAGCATGCAAAGCCTCTGGGTTCAACAAAAATAAACAAACAAAATAGATGAAGCTGGGTACAAAGCTATAACAGATGAAGGGGTGCAAGGCTATAATCCCAGCATTGAAAAAAAAAAGCACCCACAGGTGACACAATCCTCACATGCTTTGAAAAAGACATATTTAGGGGAGGATATAAGCTAAATTCTATTTTCTCTTTTTCAGAGTCTTGCTATGTAGCCCAGGCTGGCCTCAAACTCATGGTCCTACTGCTTCAGCCTTAGTGCAGGATTACAGGCATGTGCCACCACACCCAAATTACTAAATTCTTAAAAGTGTTTATCTCAACCAGCATGGTGGCCCTAATCCTAACAGGAGGACTGGGAGTTCGAGGCCAGAGGCAGTCCGCATAATTCAGTAAAAACCTGTCTCAAAATAAAAAAGAAAGTACTGAGGGTGTGACTCAGTGATAGGGCGCTTGCTTACCAGTGGTGGGGCACAGGTGAAGTACATGCGTGGCCCCGTGTTCAGCACCCCAGTACCACACACACAAAAAAAAGTATCTCTAGGTGATAAGATATCGGTCATTTCAGTTTTCTGGTTTTCTTTATTTTCTTACTTCCTCAATAATGAATATCCCAGTTGTGTAATTTTCAAACAGTAAAATAAAGCTCACATCATACAGAGTCCACTGGCAAGCATCCACCAAGACTAGGCCAGTCAACTCAGGCCTGACAGAAACGGGTCCTATTCCTTCCTCAACAGTCGCCTCAGAGACTTCTGAAGAAGTCAAAACAGTGTCAGTCTTAGAACCTGTGTCCTTCTCATCCTGACACTAACTTCTGATATGGTAATACCATTTTTTAAAGATTTATTTCTACATTTCTAAATGAGAGCAGCCTGGAATAAATGACCTTTGTGGTCTTTTCCACTTGGAAAATATGACAATAAAGAGCGACATCGCTGAAGTTGCTCAACAAATGTCAGGGGATGTTGGACACACAGAGAAGTCTCCTCTCTTTACCATTTTCCAAGCCCCTTTTATTTATACCCAGAATACTGGAAACCTCACACTCCAGCTAGGCCGGAAATGGGCATAAAGACCCTGCAGCAGCCCCAGAGCTTCGGAGGAGCCCCCATCAGGCCTGGGTGGATAAGCCTATTGTGTGGCCAAAAAGATAAGCTTCCTTTGGGCACAAAGGATCCTTTTATTTCTTGTGCTCAAAGGCAGGTGCTAGTGCCAACTGTGCTCTTCCCCAGTCTTGGTCTTCCCCTCTAATGCAGATACTGGAAGCCCAGCCCAGAGAAGTGTGCTTGTTCCCATTGCTCGCCAGCTCTCAGACATCTCAGATGTGATGGGTCTGAAAAGTCTCACTAGACAAACATGGTGTCAGCTGTCAACTGGGAAATCAAAGTAGGAGAACTTGTACAAAGGCCTTCTTTAAACAGTATTCCGTTGTCATTTTCCTCCCTGTATTCAGTGCTCACCTTTGATGTAGTATTGAATAAAGCCCTTAGAAAACAACTGTTTATTATCAATGTTAAAGCCATTCTGTAAAGTATCAGGATAGCTTAATAAAGAACAAGCAAATCCTTACTTTGCTGCAGTGCAAAAACAAAAGGTCTGGACTCTCTGATGTGATAATCATCAACAATTCCAGCCTCTCAGTTTTGAAGTATAAACTGGTAATTCAGGTCTGGCACATTCCATCAAATCAGAGGAGAGCGAGGCTGGGAGAAAGATCTTCCCAGTCCTCCTGTCTCTGAATGGATATTTACTGGTACATTTCTGGGAGCTTCCATGTGGACATGGGTGCTAATCTATTAGGGGAAAAAAAAGGGTTTTCATACAAATTAATCCTCAATGGAAATTTAAAATTTACCTTATAGCCAGACTTAAAAATAGCTCTCTTGAGAAGACTTGAAAAAGCAAAAGAATAACAGAATAAACCAACAGCCTACTACCAAAAGACACTTTATAGGGCTAGCGGTGCAACTCAGTGGTAGAAAGCTGTCCTAGTACGCACGCACGCGTGCGCACACACACTCACACACCCAAAAGAGATCACTTTAGAACAAAAAGACAAGTAACTATGTAAAAAATAAAAAACACTCATTTCTCTGCCTCAGCAGTCTTCCCAACCCACCTATTCCTATGAATAGAAAAATCACAGAAAAATAACATACCAGAAGTAGAGTGAGATTTTTTTACTTATGCAAAAAAGTTAAATTAATATGTACAACTTTGAAAGTAAAGTGAAAAAGAATTGCTTAATGAGCATATGTAACTTTAACAAAATACAAAAGATAGCAAAATTAAAAGTAGCACATATAAAATGGGTGAACTTGGTGGTGAAGTTTCAGGGAAAGGTGCAAAATGAGACACCATAATGATTTAAACAATAAATATCTGGGGAAAGAAAATTCTTTGGGACAAGCTTTTAATACTTTTATAATAACAATTGAAAAAAATATAGCAGCAGCAAATAAATATGGAGAATGGTCATTTGATACAAGTAAGGACAGATGATGGACAGAACTGAAGGGACACAACAAAGAGAACATAAGCCTGGCACTGTGATGCACACCTGTAATCCCAACAACTCAGGAGGCTGAGCAAGGAGGATCACAAGTTGGAGGCCAGAGACAACCTGTGCAATTTAGTGGGACCCTGCCTCAAAGTAAAAAATTAAAAGGGGGACAGGGGTACAACTCAGTGATATAGCGCTTGCTTACTATGTGAAAGGCCCTGGGTTCAACCCCTAGTACTGCAAACAAAAATAAAACAAAACATAGACTACAGTCCTGGTAACTGTGAGACAGCCACAAGGACCTTAGAGTGCTAGCAAGGGTACACAGAGGGTGGAAGGTAAACAGTGTGGCCCAGGCGAGGCAGGAATGTATGTGTTGGCTCAGCTGGGTCAACAGTGCCATATGGTTGAGATGTGTACATACCAGCAGAAACAAGGACACAGTGTAGAACTCAGAGTGTAGCTCAGCAATCACGTCTCTGTGTCCTAATGGCTTAAGAGGCAGCCTTTGCACCTGTCCTAATAACGATTAAATTCAACACATTACTGAACTATGAGTCACCTTATCAGGATCTTGGATGTAAGTAGCTAAAAGGTATAAACAAAGGTGTTTAGAATCTTTACTCTAGTTTCTGCATACCAGTGATTCTTAACTTGTTTTAGATCACAGATAATAGAGTCTGATCAAGGCCATTGATCATCTCCCTTGAATATCATGAATACACATCTGAAGCACTATGGATGTAAGATTAAGTTGTTGTTGTTGTTAGATGCCATCAAGTCTGGCTGGACTCAAAGCAACCCTATGTACAACAAAACGAAACACTATAGGACACTGTGCCACTGTGCACTACTGTCAGTTCTTCTCTGTTATTCATAGCATTTTCAATGGCTGATTGCTTCAGGAGTTGGCTGCCAGGTCCTTGAGTTCCTGCTAAAAGCTGGACACAGAAGTACATGCCTGTAGTTCCAGCTACTCAGAAGGCTGTGGCTATAGGATTGCTCATACTCAGGAAGGAATTCAAGGTCAGTCTAGGCAACATAGCACGACTTTCTAAAAAACAAAACAAAACAAAACACCCCAACAACAACAGCAAAACAACCCTGCTAGGCTCAGACAGGAGGTGAAAAGCAAAGAAATACCATAGTCCATTGATAAGACGTAAATAGCACAAGTCTGATGGATACAGCTGCTCCCAAGGTTATCCCAGCTGACTAGAGGTGGAATAAGGCAGGTGGCTTTGCTTAGAAGCACAGAGAGGTTTGGAACCCAGATGTTTGAACACTACATTCCCAGCAGCTTCAGTGTGTATGAACTGTCCACTGGAGGAAGGACCAACTAAGAAAACTTTCCCAAAGACAAAAGTCAGTGATCAGAAAGCCAATATCAAGGCCAGCCAAGTTAGAAAACAACAAAACAAAACAAAAAAACAAGTAGTATGTACGTGTATATGTGTGTAAGATGTGGGAGAAAAGTTTAAAAAACAGTGACAAGAAGCTGGGCGCTGTGGCGCACGCCTGTAATCCCAGCAGCTCAGGAGGCGCAGGCAGGAGGATCACAGGTTGGAGACTAGAGGCAGTTTGTGTAACTTAGCGAGACCCTGTCTCAAAAAGAAAAAAAAATGGGCTGGGGGTGCAGCTCAGTGATCCAGCACTTGCAAAGCATGCAGATGTGAGGCCCTGGGTTCAACCCCCAGTACTGCAAAAAAAAAAAAAAAAAAAAAAAAAAAAAAACAGTGACAAGAAAGGCTTTGTGAGTTGGCCAAAAGGAGAGAAGAACATTCTCCCTGGTCGGGAGTGGGGTTGGAAGGGACTGGAGAAGAGACCAGAGATCTTTTTAAGTACCATGGCTCTATCTTACCTGCAATAGTTATGCTCGCCCAGGCCGCCCTCCCCATTGGGGTAGTTCAGAGTGTTGTACGGATGTTGGAAAGTCTCGTTCCAGAACAGACATGGCTTCCCACCTTGCAGTGTGGTCCAGTTCTGTGTTCCCCTATAATCCGCACCATTGGCTGTGAAACACTCTAGGAAAAAGGAAAGACAGCGCATACTAATATTCTAGCAACATTTATAGTCTCCTCCCTCTCTGGTTGATGTTTTCTTTGTTTTATTTGGACCAAGTTGGAAATAGATAGTGCCTTGCCTGATCTTGGACACTGTGCAGTTAACAGTGTGGGGCTGGGTGAACCCGAAACGATTGTCTGGCAAACACTAGGCAATCTTGGCACTAGCTTGCAGGGGTACTGGGACATTTTTCCCTACAGTATACAGACCCAATGAGGATGTAAACAGGGAGCTGACATGTACTGATGCCCATGAGGTGAACCAGGAAACCTCCAAATCTGGGAACAGTTGGTGACAGCCATGCGTGTGGAATTCTGGGTACTCGGAGGGGGTCACTACTCTCGCCAGCGTCTCTGGGTGGTAACTAGAACCAGGTCACCAGCTGTAATTGAGCTCTCCCCTACAGTCTGAAAGGCTGTGCTGACACTTGGATTTAATAAGACCATAGGATACAGCAATGCTCTGGAATCCCAATCACACAGATCTGGGAATGACTCACATTCCCTGGTAATGAGGAACAGTCCTCCCCATGCTGTCTGAGATAGAGGTGCAACTAAACAGGGGGGCAAACTCAGGCAAGGAAGGGTGGGGTGGCATTTTCTCTCACCTCTTCCTGAAATTCTTTCTTATGGGATGCACTGAAAATGATCTCAGGTCCCATTTCATAAAATGACAAATCTTTGCAGGTGCAGCCATGAGCTTCTAAAATCTGTTTCTCAGACTTAGCTTGCTCCTCAAACTGAGGCTGACAGGCTTTCCCCCACATATTGTATGCATTAAATTCACAGAGGTTCAGGAGAAAGGCACAGTACAAAGAGCAATTTTTTAAATTAGCTTAGTTGAAACTGACAGATAGAAGCACTTCAAACACTTCTTTAAGATGTATCACTAGAACCCTGACAGTTTGGAAAAGTTACACTAACATTCTTAGCTTTCTTTCTTTCTTTCTGGCAGGAAGTGACCTATAACTTCCAATATTAAGAACTTTTAATGCCATCTCCTGCTGGAGAGTGCATGTGTCTACCCCAGTCTAATAGGGATATGCACAATATGAGCACAGGTACATTCTGCAAGACAATTCTTTCAATGTTTAAAAACTATCCACAGGACATCTTGCTTCCAGTACTTCATTCTTCCCACCATCCGGCACAAGTATTTTGACTGGAATTTGTTGTTGTTGTTGTTAGGTGCCGTCGAGTCAGTATCTGACTCATAGCGACCCTCATAGGGTTTTCAATGGCATACTGTTTCGGGATTGCCTTGGGAGTGGATTGCTAGGTCCTGCTCCCATTTTTGCAGTGCTGGGAATTGAATTCGGGACCTCAGAGACTGCAGCACAGTGCTCTACCAACTGAGCTAAATCCCAGCCCTTGACTGGAATAGCACTGTTTTATGGATACCCAAAATAATCTGGGGGAACGACCTGGCAGCCCATTCCCAAAAAACAATCAGCCATTGAAAACTCTATGAATAGCAGAGAAGCCGTGACAATAGTGTTTAATCTGTTATACATAGGGTCACTATGAGTCAGACACTGACTTGATGGCACCTAACAATAATAACAAAATCATCTGGAATTACAGGTTATGTAGAAAACTTCAGCAAATTATCATATTTGGTGCGACCCTCATATGTTACCATAAGTGCGACTCACCCTGTACCATGATGACCAAATCCCCTACCCAAGAGTCTGCATAAATAAAAATGTTCAAAGGTAATTGAATGAGGCAGCTCAGTGTAGCACGACATACACTGAACCAAGAGCACCAGCCTTGGCTTCGTGTCCTGGACTTGTTGCTGACCAGCTGTGCAACCTTGGATGAATCCCCACCATCCACAGCAGTTGTAATGTTTACATAGTGTTTTGTTGTGTGCCAAGCTCTGTTCTAAGAGCTTTACAAATGTTAACTCGTCACCAACCCAGTAGAAAGGTAGCCTTGAAATATTCCATTTTACCCAGGAGAGTGTCAACTGGGGCACTTGACCACGTCCTATACGACGTCTAGCAAAGCCCTCTCATCATCATCCTTACTCTCCTGTCCACTCCTTTGCCCATTCATCAGCAAGTCCTGTTGACTTTTTAAAATATATGCCCTGGAACTGCTTCTCCCCCTCCCCTCTCCATCTTCAGGGCCACTGAAGAAAAGAAACACTTCAGGCCTCGCAGTTTCCCCTTCTGTTCTTCTACAATCCATTCTCCATACAGAACTCAAAGATCCTAGGGGACGAAGGCCCTCAGAACAAAGCCCAAACTCTCTGTGGGCATTTGGAAAGCCTCCGTGATGCAATCCTAGCTCTTCCTCCCACAGCACCCCAGCTCTTCCCTTAGATACTTGCTGTGGTCCAGCCACACTCTTCTGCTTTTAATTCTGTGAACACACCACACTATTTCCTGCCCGAAATGTTCTTCCTCTGATACTGCCCATTGCAGACTACATGTCACCTTCTCAGAAAACGCTTCCAACATCTCTACTCCTCTCTTCCTGACCTTTGTTTGCTTCACAGCACTTATCATTATTGCTAGAAATATAGGCTCAGCTCCCCATATCCATAAGTTCCATATCCAACAATTCAAACAATCATGGATCGAAAATATTCAGAAAAAAAATTGTGCCTCAGCTGAACATGTGAAGACATTTTTCCCCTTGTCATTGCCTAAGCAATACAGTGGAACTACTAACATAGCATTTATACTGTGTTAGGTATTATAAGTAATCAAGAGATGATTTAAAGGATATGGAAGGTTATGTGCAGGTTATATGCAAATACTATGCCTTTTATAGAAGGACTTGCGCATCTATATATTTTAATATCCTCAGAATCCTGGAATACTGAGGGACAATTTGTATTTGACCTGAGAGTGGGGGAGTGGGGGGAGAGGAACAGATGTGTGGTATGTACTATACTAGGTCCCTATCCCAACCCCAGGGCTACAGTGGTTCCTCTTGTTGTTAGGTGTTGTCCAGTCAGATCCAATTCATAGCAACCCTATGTACCACAGAACAAAAGAGACAGAGTATCTAACAGTGTTTCTCTGCTATCCATAGGGTTTTCAATGGTTGATTGCTTCGGGAGTGGGCTGTTGGCTCCTCCTCCCATTTTTTGCAATGCTGGGGATCAAACCCAGGGCCTCAGAGTGTGCAGAGCAAGCACTCTACCAACTGAGTTAAACCCTAGGAATTTACATTTGTAAAAGCTGCCCAGGTAATTCTGTTGGATAATGGGGTTTGAGAATCACAAGACTAGATAATTCTAAGAACATCATACCACACCAGCCTTTGCTAATTGCTAGAATTTTAAGTGTCATATTTTAACACATCTTTCTCTCCTATTGGAAGTTACACATCAGCATATCATGTTATACACCTTAAATATATAAAATTTAAAAACATTTTTAAAAAGTGGTGAGGAGTGACCCAGGAGCCACTGATACCAGCTCTAATAGGCAGCTTTAGCAATACACAGCAACCTGTGGGTCCTGTTCCCAGGGACTCAGGATGACTTGACTTGTAATACAAAAGAATGTAGCAGCCATCCGCATGTGACCATCCTAATGAATGGGGCCCATGTATCATCTGAAAGCAGGACTGGGTCAATCTGTTCCTCTCACTCTTATTCTCAGCTACACTGGGGAAACAGAGGTATTGTACCAGATTTTAATGATTATTTTTTGACCAGACTTGCCCAATACATGTCAACAGTGGGGAAAAAGCAAGAAAAACAAATGAGTGATCTGGATTCCAAGTTATCTGTGCATCTTGATTTCATCAGAACACTAGGGTGTGTACTAGATAATGAGGACCCTGCCTTTCTTATTTTCTACTCCTATGAAAGTGACATCAGTTTTGGCTAGATAAGCAAGGATTGGCTTAAACAAAAACAAAACAAGAAACTCATATGGACCCTTGTATACTTATGTATCTGGTGAAAGACAATGAGTGACAGCAACAGACCTAATGTCTAGATATTCACTAATTAATTCAACAAATATTTACTCTGTACTTACCATGAGCCTGGCAATGTTCACAGCCCTGGGGCCACAGTGGTGAAAAAGGAGTACACACACTAACAGGGCAGTGGGCGCACAATCAGAATTCGCGTCAGAGAGTGAGTGTAAAGTGCTAGGAAACAGCGAGGGCAAGGGAGGGCTGAGAGGAGAGGATAAAAGATGAGATGTGGGTGGAGGGAGGAAGCAAATGGTGGAAAGGAGCTGGGAAGAGCACTGATGGCAGAGGGCAAGGCAGGGCAAAACCCCTACAATCTGCACAGTGCTGGGCAGATTTGAGGCACATAAAGCACTTCTTCCCTGACTGAGTGGGGTGAGAGTGCAGGGAAGGGCAGGCAAAGCCAAGATAGGCAGGGTCTTGAGTGTTACATAAACTAGATTTGGGCTTTGTTCTACATCCAAGGGAAAAAAGCCCTTAGAGGGTTTTAAGTTGAGAAATGGCATGATCTGACTTTTCTTCTTTTTTTCTTCAGTCCTGGGAGGTTGAACCCAGGGCCTCATGCATGAGAGGCAAGTGTTCTATCACTGATCTCCATCCCCAGCCCTTTTAAAAATTTTTTTATTTTAAGCTGGGAGAGGTGGCACACGCCTGTAATCCCAGGGGCTTGGCAGGCAGAGGCTGGAGGATCATAAATTAGAGACCATAAGTAGTCAGCGTAACTTAGCGAGACCCTGTCTCAAAAAGTAAAAAAAAAAAAAAAAAAAAAAAATGGGCTGGGGGCACAGCTCAGTGGTCCAGCACTTGCAAAGCATGCAGGCACAAGGCCCTGGGTTCAACCCCCAGTTTCACACACACACACACAAAAAAAAAAAAAAAAAAAAAAAATTATTTTGAGATAGGATCTCACCAAGTGCACAGGCTGGCTCTGGCCTCAAACTCATAATCCTCTTGCTTTGGCTTCCCAAGTAGGTTGGATAACAGATGTGAGCCACAGGGCCTGTCCTGACTTACCTTTTAATAGAACTGTCTAGCTGCTGGGAGGAGGAAGAACTGCAGACTCAAGAACACATCAGGGAGACCAGTAAAGAGCTTACTGTAGAAGGATGGGCTGGAAAGAAGGCCAGCCTAGACTAGACTGGCAGCCATGGAGTGCCAATCTTCTCTTCTCTTCTTTTCTTTTCCTTCCTTCCTTCTTTCCTCCCTTCCCTTCCCTTCCCTCCCCTCCCTCCCCCCTCTGCCTCCCCCCTCCCCCCGCACTGGTGCGTGAGCTTGCTTGCTTGCTTGCTTGCTTGCTTTTTCTTTCTTTCTTTCTTTCTTTCTTTCTTTCTTTCTTTCTTTCTTTCTTTCTTCTTTCCTTCCCCCTTTTCTGGACATGAAACCTTGGGCCTCAGACAAGCTAAGCACATGCTGAACCAATGAGCGATACCCTGTGTGTATGTGAGGGGGTGTTGTTTGTTTGTTTGTTTTTGAGACAGGTCTTATTGTGTAGCCCAGGCTATCCTAGAACTCACTATGTAGACCAGACTGGTGTCAAACTCACACCAATCTTCCTGGTTCAGCCTCCCAAGTGCTGGGATTACAGGCGTGCCTAGATGTATTTTGAAGGTAGAGTCAAAAGTATTTGCTGGGATTTGGATACAAGGTCAGAAAGGAAAAGGGGTCACACAGAACACCAAGGCTTTAGGTCTGATCAACCAGTTGAGCAATGATACCATTTACAACTGTGGAGAGGGCTCAGGAAGGCAGCGTGTTTTGGGGTGGAATCAATGGTTTTGTTTTGGGCAGGTTAAATTTGAGAAAACTTTCACAAAACTGAATGTGGATGGAGAGTATGCAGATAATTATGTGAGAATGGGATTGGGAGCCTGAGGCCAGAGCTAGAAATGTGGCAGTCCCCAGCCCTTGTGTGTGTCAAGAACTCTGTGTCCAGAGGACACAGAGGAAAGACATCCACAGCTGAGCCCTGGAGCCATTCAACATTTTTGACCTAGCAATGATGACTGAGAAAGTACAGCTTGGGAGATAGGAGAAAAACTAGGAAAGTTCTTATCAGTCCTTTTTTATCAAGAAAAAGTTTTGACCAAAAACCAAACAACCCAATACACAAATGGGCAAAGGAACTGAGTAGACAGTTCTCAAATGAAGAGGTCCATAAAGCCATGAAACACATGAAAAAATGCTCAATATCCCTAGCCATTAGGGAAATGCAAATCAAAACAACGCTGAGATTTCACCTTACACCAGTAAGAATGGCCAAGATCAATAAAACAAACAACAA
>VMDO01029647.1:0-22359 GCA_007922755.1 Pedetes capensis | reverse complement strand
AAGTACAACCAGAGTGCTCCTTGGAAGCAAAAATGGCCAAACTGCGTCTTACATATTTCGGACATGTAGTCAGGAGAGAACAATCCCTGGAGAAGGACATCATGTTTGGAAGAGTGGCAGGTCAATGGAAAAGAGGAAAACCCTCCACCAGATGGATTAACACAGTGTCTGCAACAATGGGCTTAAACATAAATAAGATTGTTTGCCTGGCACAGAATCGGCAAGTGTTTCGATCTGCTGTACATAGGGTCGCTATGAGTCGGACTCGACTCGACGGCACCTAACAACAACAACAATGTATGTATCTATTATTTATTTGGTTCTGTTTATTTGGAGAACCCTGACTAATACACATGCTTTTCAAAACCTTCACCCAGAAAAGCAATTTACAATGGACATTTAAGTTTGTATGTGAATTTGAATCAATGTGTTATAATTCTAAAGAAAGAGTCTCATTCTAACATTCTAAGATCCTTTGCCAACTCTAAAATAAGAAGCTATACTTTATTGAAGAGATTTGGGGCATTAGTCAATAGGAAGGGAGGCACTTTGGAAATTCTACTTCTAAAATAATATAATTCTCACTCTAATGATGATCTTGCTATCAATAATAGCAATAACAATGATTGCAATGACAATGACTACAACATCTATAGGAGTAGAATGAACCAGGTATAGTGTGCAACGCCATTTGTGCAAATCATTTCATTCAGTCTTAACTACATCTCTTGTGGTTGGGTATTCATAAATGAAGAAACCAAGACTCTGAGAGGTTAAATGGCTTTTTTAGGACCATATAGATAGTAGATATTGAAGAATTGGGATTTGACTGCAGGCCGATGTGTCTTCAGACACTGAACATGGATTCACCCTTCCTGCCATCTGGAGCAAGTAAAGCTTTTGGGAGACCTTTGGGAGATAGGCCAAACATCCTCCTTACTTCTCTTTCTTTCTTTCTGAAGGTTTTCCTGCCCTTGCACAGATGGCCATGAACATAAGCTTAGACAACAGTAGGTGCTGTGACCGAGTCTCATGAAGAAGCAGCAATAGGAAGATACTATTTCTGGCATCCCAGAGCAAAGACCACTGAGTAATGGGATCACCAGAACCATAGTTTATTCAGGTGCCACTCTACTAGTTCTGTGCCTTGTTTCAATGGATGATGTTCCCAGACTCCTTTTTTGCCTGCATGGGTGATTTATACTAAGTGAATTTTTCAAGGAAAATTAGGCCAAGATTTGTTTTTTTCACATGCTCAACTAGATAACCTAAAATTGGAATGGGAAGATTTCACATCCCAGAGATTTCATAGGATAACAGTGCTCCCTACTTTGGGTCAAGCCCCCCAAGATGAATACTCAAAACAACCTTAAAATCATTATTCTTACTCTTGTGGAAGGAATTAAATTTTATAAAATATAACAGAGAAGTTGAACACTGTGTTATTTCCCTGACTCTTGTGATGATCTCTGTGGGTTTTGTGGACAGGCCCAAAGAAGTTCCATGCATAATGAACATTCTCTTCTGCTATGTTGTGTTGTTGTTAGGTGCCGTTGAGTCGGTATCCGACTCATAGCGACCCTCATAGGGTTTTCAATGGCTGACTGTTCCGGGATTGCCTTGGGAGTGGATTGGCAGGCCCTTCTCCCATTTTTGCGGTGCTGGGAATTGAACTCAGGACCTCAGAGACTACAGTGCAGCGCTCTGCCCCCTGAGCTAAATCCCAGCCCCTCTTGGGCTATAGGAGGACGCAAAGGGGGAGGCTAAAGCACATGAAAATTCTGAGCGCACAAAAAAAGTGAGCGAGTAACTTATGAGATATCTGTGAAACTCCTAGGATGTTAGGTTTAGATAATCAGTAAGGACACTGCTGGAGAAAAGCAGAATTTATAAGATGTGTTAAATATAGATAGTAAGCTACTAATCTGTAAAACATGTTAAATAAAAATGGAATAAAGTATACGATGGGAAAAGGAAGAATGTTACTTACAGGTAGGAAGGGATGGAGAGTTTAAGTCTGGATCACACCACCTCTGGGCTGACAGCTGTGTCATCTTTAAATTGGCCATTCAAGCCAGAGGTGGTGGCACACGCCTATAATCCCAGTGGCTCAGGAGGCAGAGGAAGGAGGATTGCTGGTTTGAGGCCAGAGGCAGCCTGTGTACTTTAGCAAGACACTGTTTCAGTTTAAAAAATAGAAAAAGGGGCTGGAGGCGCAGCTCAGTGGCAGAGCACTTGCAAAGCATGCACAAGGCCTTGGATTCAGCAACCCTAGTATCGGGGGGAAAAAAAAGGGCCATTCATTGGTGATAACCATTCTGGTCCTACATGTCCACTGTCCAAGGTGGTAGTGGTGGTGGTTGTTGTTAGGTGCCATCAAGTTTAGTGCAACTCATAGTGACCCTATGTACAACAGAAGGAAGCACTCCCCAACACTGTGCCATGCCCAGCACTATGTCCGTGCTTTCCCACTATTCACAGGGTATTCAATGGCTGATTGTTTCAGGAGTGGGCTGCCAGGTCCTTCTCCCAAACCTACAGTGCCCAGTATTCCCAGGCAGTCTCCCATCCAAGTACTAATCAGGCCCAACCCTGCTCAGCTTCCTAACCTGACGAGATCAGATGCCAGGCTGATGCAGGTATAGACGCTGTCTGAGGATACAAATAAAATCCAAAGCTGTTCAGCAGGTTAATTAGGAAGTTGCAGGTGTGACCAGGCATACTTGTTCCCAGATTTCTCTGATTTCACTGGCCCAGGGTACTTTCTCTCTGGGGTCCACATCATCATCCTCATCACTTTTTCTCTGGTCCTCATTACCACTTCATTAGTGGGGAAGGCTGATGTGGCAGAGAAATAGAAGTGTAAACATTGCCTATCCCAGGACTCAGAGTGGTCCTCCCACTGGCTTGCAACCCACCCTAAGTGTGTTCACTTTCCCTGACCCTTTCCCTTTGGTTTTCATGGTGTATTTTAAGTTGGTTTATTAAATCATGAGATTTGAGTATATTTGGTTTTGAGGCTTTCAACCTTTGCATCAAGGTAAGTTCCCATATGACATACACATCAGATTGTTTGTGTTTGAATCTTCTCGCTAGTATGTGTTCACTAGTATGTTCATCTGTTTCCTTGGATAAGACACCAGCAGTGTATACTTTCACTACATCAATGGACCTAGGAAAGAGCTGAGCCAAGAGGGTTTGGAATACAGGCGAAACCAATTTTGGAGAGCTCCAATGTGTATTGAAAAAGAAAGCAATCAAATAAATGTGTTGTATCACATCCTGAATATGGTCTCAGGCCCTCTGCCAGGTAGTGAGTGAACACTTTTTATGAATCTGATTTTTTCCATTAGGAAAATTACTGAAACTCTGAATTAACCAGTGTAGCCCAGGAGAAACATAGGTTCTCTGTCATTCATACAGAGCACATTTGGAAGGAAGAAAGAATGATGGTTTGTAAAATGGGTCCATAAATAACAAATGATTTTAACAACCCTGGACAACTTAGTAGCTCATATTGAGTGACCTCCTTGATATATTATTTATGGCTTTTGTGTTTTTTTCCTAATATAACATCTTTTTCTCCTCTGGCCACAGTATTCTGTTGCTCATTTACTGTGAGTTAACCACAGACTTCTTGCCACTATCAGTCAGAAGTCCCTAAGTGAAATGTAGATTATAAAAGAAAACACTTCCCACACGTTTATGAAATGGTTTCCAGCTGGTCTTAAAAGTGTCTCCAATTCCCTCTAGATTTAAGCGTTTATCTGCTAATGCTTATCACTTGGGACTTTCCTTACCCAGATTCAAAAGTGGGAACATGGAGATTAAAACAAGTGTTTCAAGAGATTAGCATGTGAGAAACATAAATTGGATGAAATAAATCTTGCGCTTCCATAAAAGGAAAATTTTAAGCATTATAGGGTGAAAATATGCCTCGCCCCCAAACAAATATTTTTTTCAGTGTTCCAAGAATATAAAACTTGGTTCTTTTGTAATCAGGAGGAATGGAGTTATATATTTAGAAGTGTAAAGTATAGATGTGTGTGATGAAGTCCCAAGAGATCCATAAATTCCTGCAGGGGACTTAAGGTGGGCCAGTGGAATCTCTGTGGGAAATTGTTTGGTGATGAGAAAAAGATCTCTCAAGTATTGTAGGGACCATTGCGCTGCACAGATCTCCCTCTGGATAAGTGGAATTGAAGCTTTTTCCTGATGCTACACGTGCTTTGACCCTAGAGATGGCTTCTTGGGGTCTTGCTAACAGGAAAGGAGTTAGGGACTCATCATTTCCAGACAACTTTTAGGAACAGGGAGATACCTGTGCCTGAATTTATAGGGTTAGATAAATATTTATCTTCCTTCCTGTTATACAAGTTTGCCTTCCTGCCTGTGGTGATATGGTTGTAACAGTTAGAGGATTCACTTAAGGCCATCCAACTTTGGACTTTAACAAGATAAATGGTGGCATCCACCAGAGATGTAGTGGAGACATCACCTTCAACATGCTAAAGCATTGAGGTGTAAAGTGACAGAGTCTAGATAAACTCGCCAAGCTAGAGCTTTGCTTCCTGAAGTCCTCTGACTTTGGTACATCCATCAATCATTGGACTATTTTTGCTTCATTTTAACTGTCTTTGGCTAAAATGAATGAAGGATGAAGTTCCTTGGACAGCAGTGGATAGTTTCTCCCTTTTTTTATTTTTATTTTTTATTTTTTATTAATGGCCAAAGAAGCAAGATTTATTTTCCAGAAGACTCATTGAAAAGAATGGAGTGACATCCTTGAGCTACCCAGTTCATTACCAATAACCTTCCAACTGAAATAATTGCTGCTTTGGTGAACAAGTGAGTGTGGCATTTCCCAAATGTGGCTGCCCAGACACTAGTTGCTTAAAATGCTAATATTTTTGTTCTGTTTTGTTTTAACCATTGTATATTATTTTTTAAAAAAGTGTTGGGAGGGGGAGAGGGAGCAACATGGAAGGGTAAAGAGAACAAATGCAAAGTACAGAATGTAATGATATGAAAATCTAATGATGAATTCATTACGCTATATGCAATTTAAAAAAGCATACTATACCTCATAAACATGTACAGTTATTATTATATGTTAAACAAAGAAAATTTAAAATATTTAAAGAGATGGAATTGTTAACTATTCTGATGTGATTATTGCACATTGTAAATATGTAATGAATGATCACTCTGTACCCCATAACAAAAGTGTGAAAAGTCCTGGGTTAAACACATTTCTTTTCTGCAGAGCAATTTAGAATATTGAATATGCTATTGTGCATTGCACATCCTGGAATTAATGGCTTGCAGAACACAGTATGCAAAACATTGAACAGTGAACCAATGCTCATGCTACGATGTTGGTTGACTTCTTGACCACCAATAGTTAATCAATGCTGTTGGACAGATCCCAGTGTGGCTGAGGTATAGGTATAAAGGCAGGAAAAGAAAGAGAGATGAGGCTGAAAAATACACAGGAATAGATATGAGGAGATAAAAATTCCTGCTTCAGAAATAACCATTTATAACTTGTATTTTTCCATCTAGTCTTTTTTACTAAGTTCATATATACATGATTATGCTCATTATGTAAACTATACACATTTTATATATTTATAATCATACTACATGTACCATTTGACATCCTGCATTTTAAGCTTTAAACTTTGTATATATACTTTAAAGCATAAACTAAATATAATGCTTCCTTATAATTATTTTCCTATTGATAGTTAGATTTTCTTGATTTTTCTCTACCTAAAAAAGAATATATTAATGACACTCTTGAGAAATTAGGCTCACAGAAAATAATCAGAAGGCAGTTGTAGTTTTGTTTCTCAAAATTTTGACTTTTAAAAAATGTATCCAGGGAAAGAAAGCATTCTCCTAACCTTGAATGAAAATTGAGCAATCCCATGACTTTTCCGATTACAAAGTTGATTTAAGTCTGATAATCTCCACTCAGAAGTGAAAAATGCCCAGTTCCAAATAAGAAATCGTTTTAGAACCTTCCTTTAAAGGTAACCTTCCTCCTGTCACCAGGTGGGCCAATGGCAGGTTGTGGTCAGCTTCTTGCTTATTCCCTCTCCTACTCAATAGCTAATGTCTTTGACCAGGACAGGGTAGGGATGGGCATGAGAAATCAGGGGATGGGATGGGAAAGTTCTTGGCTAGTGCTGTCTCAACTCTTAACTGGTATTGCAGGGGTAAAATAGCCCCAGGGTGGGTGCTAGACATGGGAGGCTGTAGCACTTACCTAAGTGCAGGTACATGTGACGTGGGGTCACATCTGCCCCCAGAAGCATGATACCAGTTAATGGTTAAGATGGACTGCAGTTTGCAGCTGACTCTTGGGGTTGTGCTCCTAGGAGTGTGGACTCTCCATGGGCCCCTTGTTTTCTCTTCTCTTGGGCCCCTTGTTTTCCAGCATCCTTCTACGTAGACTTTGTTGTGTTTTTATCATTACTGTCCACATAGTATTGGGTAGCATCTCTGGTAACAGGACCCTAAGCAGGCAGCTCTCTTGAGGGTCCAAATCTGGCTACTGGGATGCACACATTTTTTTTTCCCTTCTCTTTCTCTATTTGTAAATGTTGGTGGGATATAGAGTAATACAGCATTGGCTTTTTCCATTATGCAACTATTACATCAATTTTGGTTACACTTTTATCAACTAGCAAAATTATGGAACCTTTTGGCTAACATGTGGTAAAACTCCTATGCTTATCTGGGTTATATTCTCCTATTTTTCCTATGTACTTATGAAGTTGCATCGTTTACATTGAGATTATCCTCTCCCCCTTTATCCCTCTATTGATTCTCCTCCCCATCCTACCTTCCCCAATCTTCACTTCCCTTTGCTAGTTCCCTCCCTCCTTCCTTCTACTCTTTCTATTGTCCTTTCTTCGAGAAGTTCACATACCTTTAATCCACTGAACCACTATCCGTGACAATGCCCTGTCTTCTGTTGCCAGTCACTACCGCTTTCTCAACTATGAGTTAGGAACCTGTATGTGTCCTACTAAATGATTCCTTTGAGTCCTCTTCTTGTGGCTTGAAGTTAAGGGGGAGGAATTCCCATCACTTTTGTGGAGTAGAGGGAGGCACAGCACAATTTCTTCCCAAGAAATTCTCTCTCCAAGCCCTCTTTTTCCCCACTCTGTCTCAGCCCTTTTATATCTTAAATATGAGTGAGAAATTTCAATGAGCTATAAAACCAATTTTCATCTAAATCTTTTTAAAATGTTGCATGTGGACTTACAGCTCCTTGGAATGCAACAGCAATTGTATCTTTGTGCTTCTGTTGAAGCTTTGGTTTTAAGTCCTATTATGAAAATATTGGATGTGTATCTTTGAATTTCTCTTAGTTTAACCTAGGGTGGTTTGCCAGAAGAATAGTTGGCTCAAAGGATTTGAAAAGAGCACTTTCATTCTAAACTTGTGGTTATTTTTCTCAATCTAGAGACTGCAGGGGAATGACTGAGCCGACTTGGGGGTTTAACAGGTTACAAAGAAGCTAGACTCTACATCCAGTGGTGCCATGGTGGGTATTGGGATTTTTCTGAGTTCCTATAATTCGACTACCTGTTTAGTGCCAATAGTTTGAGATTTTTCACACTGTGGTCCTTCTAAGCAACACTTTGTGCAGAAACAGTTCTAAAGGGACAAGGCTTATGTTTATAATGGAAACAGGAAAATCTTAGATGTTAATGATTAATAGATATCTTACTAACAATAGCTAATATTTATAAAGCACTGAGCATGTGCCAGACTCTGTCATGGCTAAAATAACCTAAATTAATTTAAACCTATTTGGGTGTGGTGGCACATGCCTTTTGTTCCAGAACTTGGGAGGCTGAGCTAGGAGTTCAAGGCCAGCCTGGGATACATAGAGAGACTTTGCCTCAAAAAATAAAACCAAAAATTTAGATTTCATATCAACTCTATGAAAAGGCACTATTATAATTCCCATTTTACCAGAGGGGGAGTCTGAGGCATAATGCATGAAGTTGAGTAAGTGATTCAGCTTGTCAGTGGCGCAGCTGAAAGTTAAACTCGAGAGATATACCTTCAGATTTCTGTCGCAGAGTGTGTTCCTGATCATTGCTTGGAACTGCTTCTAACACTAAACAAAGCACTGTTTGTTGGAATTGTCCTCAGACAAATAAGACTGGGGACATTTTCAGGAGCAACAGATTCCCAGGGGCAACAGACTAGATTGTACAAAAAGAGGATTGTAAAATAGGGAGGTGGATGCTCACTCCATCTTATTAATTCGGCTTGGCCTTTCTCTTCCTTGATGGGCAAATGGGACCCCCAAGCCCAATTATGGCTGGGGTGTAGCTCAGTTGGTAGACTGCTGGTCTGTACTCTCTGAGGCCCTGGGTTCAATCCCTAGTACTGCAAAAATGGGAGGAGGATGTGGCAGCCCACCCCTGAAACAACCATTCATCAAAAACCCAATGAGGATCACCATAAGTTGCATCTGACTCGACAGCACCTACCAACAACAAGCCTAATGAATGCTCAGGAAAATGTCATTGTATAACTAAATGAATGACAGAGATTCTGTACAGCTAATGATTCAGGTGCCTGACTTCTGTAGTTGTTTCTGTTATTATTATCTTTAATTACCATAGCAACAGTGAAGCATAGGTATTATTGCCACTGTATTGCAAATGAGGAAAGCTGAAGAATAATTAAGGACTTTATCTTGTCCAAAGCCATACAACTGGTCAGCCACAGAAAGGTTCCATACCATTGTCTGCCATGTTCTTCTGCTCACTTAATCTCTGCTACTTGTGTCCTATAACTATTAAAACACTAACATTAAGTATTAGCTTATGTATTTTCCTTTCAAATATCCCATTTCTAAGATCTAGCTACCTAATCTTCATTTAAATTCCTTAAACTCAGACTTTCTATTAAAATGCTTTTTTGTGTCTGATTGTTCACATCCTTTTCATTAAAATTAAGCCAGAGTAATTTCTCCCTAATTTGCAATACTATTGGATTTCTTAGAAAACTTGTTACTGCATTTTTTCTTACATGATATCTTTTTGAATTAATTATTCCATTCTGTTAAATCCTCTTTCTGAGCATAAGCCCAGAAGCACAAGCAGCTTTGTGAGGAGCCGGAGAAGTTGCTTCCTCATGCTTTTGGAGAATGAAGTTGTCCTACCTACAACATTGCAAAAATAAATTCTCATACCTTGCATCAAAGGGTCTGATTCCTCATTCTATCCTGTCATCTTCTGACCCCAATTTTCTCACATATGAAATGAAGAACTATAACTAAATTATGGAAAGTGTTAAATGTGCCTAGGGCAGACATCACTAATCAATCCAGGCATCCTCCCTACTGACTCTCAATGTAGATCTGCATTGGAGGTTGTATGGAGCCACTGGAGCTGGCACCTAAGGTGAAAGCTGGTTGCTTTCTTTGGTAAATAGGAATGCTCAGCTTTCAGGCAGGCCTGCTCTAACATTTGTGGAACCTGGGGCAAGTGTACAATTGGAGGCCACATACTATCTGTTTCAATATTTAAAAGTTATAATCAAGGGACTCAAAGAAATATTTGTATACCCATGTCCTAGGATCATTACTCACAATAGCCAACAGGTGGAAGCAATCTAAATATCTATCAACAGATGCATGTATAAACAAAATGTGTTGCATACACACAATGGAATAGTATTCAGCTTTAAAAAGAAAGGAAATTCTGACACATTACCACATGGACATAACTTGAAGACATTGTTGTTGTTGTTAGGTGTCGTCGAGTCAGTATCTGACTCATAGCGACCCTCATAGGGTTTTCAATGGCTGACTATTCTGGGATTGCCTTGGGAGTGGATTGCCAGGCCCTTCTCCCATTTTTGCGGTGCTGGGAATTGAACTCGGGACCTCAGATACTGCAGTGCAGCGCTCTACCAACTGAGCTAAATCTCAGCCCCTTGAAGACATTATGCTAAGTGAAATAAGCCCGTCACAAAAAGATAAAAACTATATTAGGTACCATAAGTGGCCAAATATATATATTTACCAGTATTTACCAGGGGTAGGGGGAAAAAGGAATGGGGAATTATTGTTTGATGGGCACAGAATTTCAGTTTTGCAAGATGACAAGTCAGCTGATGATGACAGTAGCACTTTGGTGTGAGTGTACTTAATGCCACTGAGTGACACGCTTAAAAAATGGTCAAGATGGAAAATTTTGTTACCTATATTCTGCCACAATTAGAACTTTAAAAAAATAATGTTATCCTCAAAGATCTAGTAACTTAAATGTCTACGCTTTGTTGTTATTAGGTGCCATTCAGTCAAATCTGACTCAAAGCAACCCTATGTACAACAGAATGAAACATTCCCAGAACCTGTGCCATGCCAGGCACTATGTCAGTGCTTCTCTGTTATTCATAGGGTTTTCAATGGTAGATTATTTCAGGATTATTTTGGGAGTGGATTGCCAGGTCTTTTTCCAATTTTTGTAGTGCTGGGGATTGAATGCAGGGCCTCAGAGTATGTAGAGCAGCACTCTACCAACTAAGCTAAACCCCAGCCCTATATTTTGTTAAGCTACCATTAAAGAAAAAATGCCAAAAATACAGATATATTCATACAAAAATTATAAATTAGCTAATAAACTGTTAAATAATGTTTTACTTTTCTAGCTTGACAACTCTGTTGTTGTTAAGTGCCAATGAGTTGTGTCCAACTCATAGGGACCCTCATAGTGTTTTCACTGGCTGTTTCAAGATTGTTTTGGGAGTGGATTGCCATATCCTTCTTCCACTAATGTGGGTGCAGACACTGTAAGGATATTGTTAGGTGCCATCAAGTCGGGTCCAACTTGTATCAACCTTCATAGTGTTTTCAATGGCTAATTGTTTTGAGATTGGATTTGGGAGTGAATTGTCACATCCTTTTCTCTTGTTTTTTGTGGTACTGGGGATCAAACCTGGGTCCTCAGAGAGTGCAGCATGGCACTGTACCAACTAATCTGAGTTTGGTTAGATTTTACATGTGTTGTTAAAGGATAATACAGGGCTTGCAGAAAAGAGGAAGCCTGAAAACATATAAAACCCTCCTTATTAATTTAGACATGAGACCTATGGGCATGGCATCCACTCTGTCTTTTCATTTCTACTGCTTAACAAGCTCTTCGTTATTTCCTTGGAGACCTGTATGACTGAGGCACTAAGGTAGAGAAATAATGCTGGAGAGCTAGGGGAATGAAGATCTGGCTTCCAAATTTAGGAGAGTGAACAGCCTCCTTGGGAGAATGTCATGGCGGAGCCAGGGCTGCTGGGGAGAACTCGGTCTCAGTTAAGGCCTGATGGGAGGGAGTGATGCTGAGGAACTGGAAAGAAGTCCAGGGGAGGGGTTCCCGAGGATGGTGGAAACACAAGGGAGGTGGTGGAGAGGTCAAGAGTGATCAAAACCAGGAATGGAAATGCAGATTAGAGTCGAGACCATGGATGCGATGCCAGGTTGATTAGATTTTACACATGGCAATTAAAGGATAATATAGGGCTTGAAGAAAAGAGGAAATTTGGTAACATCATATAAAACCCTCTCCTTAACACACTAGCCTCTGGGCATGCTATCCAAATTTCATTTGTCTTACTTCTGAAGGAGATAGAATCTGTGGAGATGTACAGATAAAAATGCATCCGGAGAGGGATGGCTTGAGAGATCACATGTTGGGCCCTGCCCAAGGTTGGCAGGGCTGCACATAAGTTCCAAATAGAACAGTGTGCTTGGTTGTACTGCGCAGGACTTGGTCAGCCTGGGGAAGCGGGACTGGCAGTTGCCACATGGACTCAGCAGCTTGGAAGTTGGGGATATTGAGTCTCAGAAAACTCAGATTTATGAGGTTGCTTCATTGGACTGGGATAAAAAGCTGTAGTGGTTGGGGGCGGAGTGAAACTGAGGAGGGAAGGTTGTTCACATTTACTAAGGTTCTGTGTTAGACATTTCAAATATTCTCATGATGATCCCAAAAAGGAAGCGTCATTATCCTCCGTTCCTAAGTGATGTGTCAACTTGCCGACAACATAATGTGAATTTCTGTATGAAAGCAGGTTTTTCCTCCCAAATCCTCAAACTAGACAACACATTAATAGAAAAATAAATACAGAGTAATAAGAAGGCAAGTCAATCAGCATGTGGCCTTCATAGCTGCCTTTAATTTCTAGACAATGTTTTCTTGTACTTTTCCTATCTCCTTTGTTTAATCTTGGCTCAGGGGCCTATCTGTTTTATCATTTGACAGATTCAAAGTGCTATTTCTAACCTATGCCAGTAAAAATATTCAAATTGTATGCTTTAAAAAGTAATTGATTTCAGATTGCTTCTCTCTGGGGAGGCAGTTCTGATGAACTCAATGTAAATTAGTCTTTGCTACAGACTAATGTGGGAACTTGGCAAGACACTCAACCCCTCAAATTTCCTATCTTTAAAACAGGGATAATGATACCTATACTGCTTACCTTATAAGATTGATGTGTAGGCAAAAGGGCTATAAAATGCTATGCAGTGGCAAGGACTGGTGTTCTTAAGGCAGGGGAATTCAGAGTCACAAACTTTGAAAGGTTTGGAGCGAAGTGTGTTTTGGACTAATACAGGGTTTGTCTGATTTTAGAAAGGAAGAGTGCCTATATTGTAATTACTCAACATCCTTATTAAGGTCTGGAGCATGACTATTTCTTTAGTGAAGCATGACTAATCACTTTAAGAGGGCTAGATGTTGTTGTTGTTGTTGGGTGCCGTCAAGTCGGTATCCGACTCATAGCGACCCTGTGTACAACAGGGGAAACACTATTGTCAGTGCTTCTCTGCTGTTCATAGGGTTTTCAATGGCAGATTGATTTTTGGGAGGGGGTTGCCAGGTCCTTCTCCCAAGCCTACAGCATCTGGTGTTCCCAGGCGGTCTCCCATCCAAGTACTAACCAGGCCCGACCCTGCTTAGCTTCCGAGATCTGATGGGATCGGATGCCACAGGGCTACCGCTGCAGGCAAGAGGGCTAGATAAAGATCATAAATACCCTAATTTTCATTCAGGTCAGTGTAGTAGGAGGAATCCCTCATGTATCTGTCAGCTTGTCATGCTGTGGGGGCTTACATGTTGCTGTGATGCTGAAAGCTTTATCACTGGTATTTCAATATCAGCAGGACCATACATTGTGGACAGGTTTCAGCTGAGCTTCTAGACTAAGATAGACTAGAGAGAAGGACCTGGCAGCCCGCTCCGAAATAATTAGCCATTAAAAACCTGATGAGTAGCAGAGAAACACTGTTCAACATAGTGTGGGAAAATGAGCCCCCCAGGGTAGACAGCATTTAAGAAACAACTGGGAAAGGGTTGCCTCCTCAAGTTAGAGTCAACCTTAATGGTGGGAAGGGAGTAAAGCCCCTGGGACCTCTTTTGCTGATGTGGCACTACTCAAATTGAGAGGAAACATACTGGCTGCAATAATGGGTTGAAACAAAAAGATCATGTGCCTGGCAGAGGGTTGGGGAATGTTTCATTCTGCTGTACATAGGGTTACTATGAGTTCAATCTGACCCAACAGCACCCAACAACAGCAAAATAGCATGAATAACGGCCACCCATAGATGTCATGTCCAAATCCCTGAAATGTATAAATATTGCCTTATAAGAAAATAGAGTCTTTGCAGATTGACTGAATTAAGGAGTTTGACATGTGAAATTATCTTGAATTATCCAGGTGGGCCCTAAATGACATCACAGAGGAAGGCAGAGGGAGATTTGACAAACATGGGAAAAGAAAAAACAATGTGACCTCAGAAGCAGATCAGAATGATATGGCCATAAGTCAAGGAGCTACTGGTAAGCGCCTGGAAGTTGGAAGAGGTAAGGAAGAGATTCTCCCCACAGACACCTTGATTTTGGCTCTGGGAAACTGATTTTGGACTTCTGGACTCCAGAAATATAAAAGTACACATTCCTCTTATTTTAACCACCAAGTTTGTGCTAGCTTGTTATAGTAGTCACAGGAAACTAGGTCTTGCTACCAAACAAATTATTTTTAAAAAAATTGTTCTTTTCAGCTTCTTTGGACTTATATCTATGTCTGGTATCCAAGTGTCTTTCAAAATGATGACTGTGTTATCTTAGTCATTTACTGTATGTCAGAGTGAGGAGGGGACTACTCCTGCTAGCACCGCTCACTGTGGTGGTGAGATGAGCACTGAGGTATGTTGGGGGGACAGGAAAAAGGGGAACCTATCCAATAGCCAAGTTTGACCTGGAAGAATAGATTGTTTGATCTAATGGGCACAGCAACATCTGGCCTCAGTGGTTGAAGAAGTAGCCGAATGACTCCAGAAGTAAGTGACTCTCAAGAGGCCAGGTAAATTAGCACAAGTAAGGGAGTTTGGGTATCAAGGATCAGGTGAGGTTTAGGACAGAGACATCAGAGACATTGGTAGTAAATTAGTTACTGTTATGGTTTGAATGTATGCATACCTCCAAAATACTTATGTTGGAACTTAAACCTAAAGGTGATAGTATTAAGAGATAGGGCCTTTAGGAGGTATTCAGGCCATGGGGGCTCCACTCATACAAATGAGATTAATACCCTTATAAAAGAGGATTCAGAGAGCTGCCTGGAACTTCCTCCTCTTCTACCATGTGAGGACACAATGTTTGTCCTTTGCTCTTCACCATGTGAGGACATAGTAAGAAGGCAATGTATTGGAAGCAGAGGCCAGGCCCCACCAGACACCAAACTTGCTAGTGGGGCCTCCAGAATTGTGAGTAATGACTATCTGTTGTTTATAAATTATCCAGTCTGAGATATTTTGTTATTGCTGCCCATATAGACTGAGACAGTTATTATAATAGGATCTGAAAAATAAGGACTGAGACAAAAGCACTGTGTGTGTGTGTGTGTGTGTGTGTGACTTGTTAGAGATGACTTGGGAAGAATATACAGGCCCCTGAACCAGACTAGCAGCAAGGCAAACTTGAGTAAACCCCACAGTAGTTCTGGGCCAGCATTGAAGTGCTCATCATGAGCCAGAACAACCGGGGGAGTTGGCCAATACTCAGCTCACAGAGGGCTGAGGCCCCAGAGTACTTATTGGTCCATACCCAACTTTACCAGGAAACTGGAAAGATGAGTTGTTCCAGCAACAGAGAGCTACAGGCCAAAGAGGGGAAAATCTTTAGGGGGATGGGGGCTGGGGGGTGGGGGAGAAAAGAAATGCTGACATTGTCAAAGTCTTTGTCTTTTTTCATTTGTTTTAAAGTCAACTTCCTGCTGATAAAATCATTCTCATATCATAAGACAATTGTCAGTCTATGATGAAGTTACTTAAAATCTCAACTAAAAACTCACTAAGTTTATCTGAAGGGCTACTTAAAAAGTTATGATCTAACCCAAATGGCCAACTCAAGGCCTGGTTAAGTAAACTATAGTCATTTATGCAACCAAACCTTTTATAGCCATTAAAAGTATATTTATAAAGAGTTTCTAAAGGCTTAGAAATGTGTTTATGCTATAAGGCTATGTGTAAAAGACTGGATACAAGATTGTTTATGGAGTACAAAGAAACAAAAATAAAAACTATGTCTGAAAAATAGTTTAGTAGGAAATCCATCAAAATACTAATATGGTGATAGCCTTTGGATGGTGAAGTTATGATATTTATTTATTTATTTATTTATTTATTATATATTTATAGTACTTAGGGGTTGAACCCAGTGTCTCATGCATATTTTGCAAGTACTTTATCACTGGGCTGCACCCCAAGCCCATTTTTTATTTTTTACTTTTAGACATGGCTTTGCTGAGTTACACAGGATGTCACTGGTCTTGAACTTGGGATCCTTCTGTCTCACCTTCTCAAGTTGCTGGGATTACAGGCATGTGCTACCACACCCAGTTTAGGAGTATTTTTTGAAAAATCGTTTTTGTACTTTGATGTTTTCCAAATTGTCAGTACATTACTTTTTCTTTGGATTGTTTTCCTGATATATATATATATATATATATATATATATATATATATATATATATATATATTCCTTATGTCATGGGAAGGACCCAATAAGCTCTCTTTCCTGGAAGAAAAGTCATCTTACTTCCTTTAATCTGGATTTAAAGCATTTTGTGTTTCAAAGGCAATAATATCTGCAAAGACAAATGGTATTGTGTTAACACAATTGTATGACCTCTAGATATAACAAGGGCTAGGATTTAGCTCAGTTGATAGAGAGCTGCTCTGTAGTCTCTGAAGTCCCAGGTTCAATTCCTAGCACCACAAAAATGGAAGGACATGGCAATCCACTCCCCAGGCAATCCTGAAACAATCAGTCATTGAAAACCCTGTGAGGGTTGCTATGAGTTGGCCACAACTGGATGGCACCTAACAACAACAAGGAGAAGATATAACAAATAAGCAAACAAAAAGAAACAACCAGACTTTCCCCTTCTTCCCAGAATCAAGCCTAAGGAGAAATGGACATTTATTCCCCCCTTGCCCCATAAAGTCAACTGGCAAGAAACTTCTGGCTGAGGAAAATCACTTGGAGAGGATCACAATATGAGGCAGCATAGCTTTAATTTTGTCATTTAAATCCCATTGTTGCAGGAAGAGGCTGCTTTTAGAGATGGGTGTGGGAGAGAAGCTATTTGTTTCCTCTTGCCCACAGATTTCCTCTAGGGAGTACATCCTTGGAGATTCTTCTCGGCCATTATCTCTTCCAGGATGCCTCCCCTGAACCCTGAGCTGGAGGAAATGACTTCCCCGCTTCCTCAGCACCCTGTGCGGAATCCTTCCCTGTACTTATGTGACATCATTTCTCAGGGAGGCTGTAGGAATCTCCTAGCTGCAGGGCCCATGGTTTATTTATGGTGCTTTTCATAACACCTAGCAGAGCCCCAGGCAGATAATAAGTGCTGAATAAATGTTTGTTAAATGAACTGAGTAATTCTCCAAAAGTCTGAGAGAAATTGTACTAGTTTCCTAGGGCTACCATAATAACACAGTACCACAACCTGGATGACAACAAAATTTATTCCTTCACAATTCTGGACACAAGGATTCCAAACTCAAGACATTGGCAAGGTTGAGTCCTGGAGGGATCTTAGGAAGGGGCTGGTCCCTGCCCCATTCAGTGTCTGGTTGCTGGCAATCCTGTGTATTCCTAGGTTTGCAACTATACATCCATACTCTGCTTCTGTCCTCAAATAGCATTCTCCCTCTGTGTGTCTCATGTGTCTTCAGTGTCCTTGTGTCTAAACTTCCCTCTTTTTATAAGTATACCAGTTAGGTGGAATTTAGGGTCCTCCCTAATCCACTTGCCTACAGCCATACCACTGTGGTGTCTGATCCTGTCAGCTCTTAGAAGTTAAGCAGGGTAAAACCTGGTTAGTACTTGGATGGAAGACTGCCTGGGAACACCAGGTACTGTAGGCTTGGGAGAAGGACCTGGCAACCCATTCTCAAAAAAAAAAAAAAAAAAAAATCAGCCATTGAAAACCCTGTGAATAGCAGAGAAGCACTAACAATACAGTTTCCCCTGTTGTACATAGGATCACTATGAGTCAGACACTGACTTGATGGCACCTAACAACAACAACTACGGCTGGGATTTAGCTCAGTTGGTAGAGCGCTGCGCTGTAGTCTCTGAGGTCCCAAGTTCGATTCCCAGCACCGCAAAAATGGGAGAAGGACCTGGCAATCCACTCCCAAGGCAATCCCGAAACAGTCAGCCATTGAAAACCCTATGAGAGTCGCTATGAGTCTGATACCGACTTGATGGCACCTAACAACAACAACAACAACAACAACAACAATTAATCCACTTTGACCTCATCTAAACCTGGTTATATCTGCAAAGACCCTATTTCCAAGTAAATTTCGTTCATGGGTATCAGAATTAGGACTTGAACCTATCTTTTAGGAGCCACAATGTAACCCAAAACAGAAACTATAGTTATACAGAGCTAGTACACCGTATAGGGTAGAAACAGTGTGAAGTGGTAATCACCTCCTGGTGGATCAGCATAATGTAATGACTGAGCAAGAGGCCACTTGAGACATAATTTGCCATATGCAGAAAGAAGTTCATGGATCCATGAAGCACAAATGAGCAGGGACATTGAGAGACAAGCAGGTCGATAGTAAAAACGAGAAAGGAAGAAACTGAGTTTCAGAAATTATGCAACATTGCCAGACATGGAGATGGGGATTTGGGGTTATGGAGGAAAAGAGCAATTTGCTGAAGTCTACCAAATGACTTCAACCTTGTCCCAAGCTGTTTAACACGAAAGTAGAGAGTGGTCTTTGGTCCATGGTCTCTGCTTAGCATCTAACCCCAAATACACATACATCAGGGATTTTAGCACCAAATGAAGTAGGTAAGAAAACAGCCAATGATTTTTCTCCTAGGAACAATTAAAAAAAAATGTGCTGGCTCTAATGAGATCTATGAGAAACACACTGAAGTATACTCTACAATTGTTTTAACCACACATTTTAATTTCTGACAAATAAAGTCCATAAGAACTGGTAGTGTATTTGATAGACATTAAATTCTCATAAATGGCTACATGGTAAATTTTATATGCAACCGATGGGTCTGGCACTTGATGAGTAAAAGAAGACATTGTTTCTCTGTGAAAGAAGAATTTTTAAAATACTTAATTTATTACTCATTGGGAAGAGTAATTAATAACACAACTGGAGATTATCTCAGTAAATGAATGCCCAAAGGTGGAATAGTTCCCATAAATGATTGCTTTGTGAGAGTCACTTTTCCTCAAATCTCAAATGAACTGTTCATTGGTTGGCTGGAGAAGGATGTCAGAGAGAATCTTAAACATTTCCATAATAAGATATTCAAATCCTTGTGCTTGAAATCCATTACTACAAACTACTTGCTTAAGAATGTCCAAGCATACAGAGATTTTCAGACTTGAATATCAGGGGGTGAAAGGATAAATTAATGAGTTGAAATGCTTTTGTTTTGATTAGGTCCATGTCATTTGAGTTTAGCTGAGTTGAAGTAAACATATTACAAGCCAAGGAGAAGGACAAGGAGGAGGTGGTATGTGGGAAGCCTGCTCCCAAAGAAGGGGAGACCGAGGATGTGTATGTCTTAAAATTCCAGGAATGACTGTTTATTTCCCAGACTCCTGAAAAAGAGATTGCGATTTATAAAAGCAGAAATGATAAGAATTGGGCATTCTCAAACGCCACTATGGTTTTCAGTTACTTCATGCATGCCTCAAGTCTATTTTGATAACCAGGCATATCTTTTGCAACCCAGGCCAAAAGGAAAAATATTTGTCCTACTAAAGGAGCTGGACTAGGCTGTGAGATGGGTTCTGAGCATTTCAGCCTCAAAGATAATTAAGACTCACGAAGTTTTCTTCTTGAGCAAGAGTTCAAGAAAAGTTTGTATTGACTTAACAACTGGTTCCCACCAAAAGCTTTAGCATGCTTTTATTTGAAGTATTAACTTATTTGACCCCCAGTTTGTACATGAAACTGGCTAAGAAGGGAAGCAATATGAAAACAGATTTTAAAAATCTGGTTTTGAACTATGCCTGGCATGCTAAAATATTTAATTCTTCAAAACTTGGCAGTTAGAGAAGGGGGTGGATTTAAATAGAGATGACCAGCTGGCTAATTACATGTTGCCAACATTTCTCTCTGGCTACTTACTGGCTGACTCCTGTTTATGTCAAAGGCTGACTCTGTCCTTCATCTCCTTTCGTGGTCAAGAAGTGGAATGCCATGCATTTGACTTAACATGAAATGTTCTGGTGAAACCCAAGGCAACAAAGGCCACTTCACTCTCTTGGTGGGCTGGATAAGGCAGGTGGTCCTGGAGAGATGGTTGTGAACTTTCAGAGAGCAGGCTGAAAGCTATGCATAGCAAAGATTTCAGTTCACCATCCTCCAAAGATGAAAGCTACTGATGGCAAATTCAAGGCTAGTTTTTAGCATGAAAGTAAAAACCAACTACTAGAAGCCTCATCGGTCTTTAACCTTACTTGAGCCATGTGGGTAAACTGAGGGTTGAGATAAGCAGAGTTGGTAAGTGTGAAACAGAGTTGCCCTTCTTATTGGTTGATTTTTAAAAAACAAACCTCTTGAGGCCTGTGTGATGGATTTTGTAAAAAAAAAAAAAAAAGTATACTCTTGATGGAGCCATGAAGAGACTAGAAGAGAAATGCAGAGACAAAGGGAAATGAGGATATGTGTGAATGGACACACTAGATATATTGGCAAAGTCCATCCATAAGAAGCCTACCAGACAAAGAGGCAGACTCTAGTAGGAATTACAAATGCCAATGCCTCCAGCCAGGGACTACTGCATACTGTAAATTTGAGAGATCATAGGGAGAGGTGAGGATTGTGTCAAACTGCAGAGCACAAATCCAATGTAAAGGCATTTAAATGAAGATGGAGGAGGAGGAGAAGGAGGAAGAGGAGGAGAAAGAAGAAGGAGGATGAGGAGAAGGAGCAGGAGGAAGAGGGGGAGAAGAAAAAGGAGGAGGAGGAGGAAGAGGAAGAGGAGGAGAAGGAGGAGGAGGAGGAGGAGGAGGAGGAGGAGGAGGAGGAGAAAGAAGAAGGAGGATGAGGAGAAGGAGCAGGAGGAAGAGGAGGAGAAGAAAAAGGAGGAGGAGGAGGAGGAAGAGGAGGAGGAGGAGGAGTAGAAGGAAGAGGAAGAAGAGGATGAGGAGGAGCAAGGAGAAGAAGAAGGAGGAGGAGAAGAAGGAGGAGGAAGAAGAGGAGGAGAAGGAGGAGGAGGAGAAGGAACAGGAAAAGGAGCAGGAGGAAGAGGAGGGGAAGGAAAAGGAGGAGGAGGAGAAGGTGGAGGAAGAGGAGGAAGAGGAAGAGAAGCAGCAGCAGCAGCAGCAGCAGCAGAAGAAAAAGAAGAAGAAGGAGGAGGAGGAGGAGGAGGAGGAGGAGGAGGAGGTAGCAGAAAAGAAGAGGAAGAAGAAAAGTAAAAACACAGTGCTGACCAAGTAAAACACATCTGTGACCCCTGTGTTGCTCAAGGGCTACCAATTTGTGTCTGCCAACTAGTGAGAGCACAAAATTGAAGGTCTGAGTTTTGGGGATATACTTATTTGTTAAAAGTGGCTTGTAAATCTCCTTTATACAGGAGGAAGCTATTGTTCAAACTTTCTGTCCTGATGTAAAATTATGTAAGATTTCTTTCCCCTGTCCTTTTTCTATTGGCATGGAATGAAGGACACATTCTTAGAAGGAAGATGTTCATCTTGGAAGTTGTCAGGGGGCTGCCCTTCACTTCCTGCTGGGTAAGCTAGGGGTAAGCATTCAGTTCCCCTCCTGGCCTCAGGGGTTATCAGCACACCACTCTGGGCCTCTCCGTGGTCTCAGGCATGCTCTTGACTACATCCTCCCCAAACCCCAGTGGCACCATAGAGGAAGCAAACCATCATTACAGTGACTTTTAAATCCGTTTTGTGAATAGGGCTGGAAGTTTTTGTTGATCAGAGGGAGAGATTAGTTTGTTGCTTTGCATAAATAAATCAAAATAAATTCCTCTTAAAGTGAGTACTTCCATGGGGAAAATTTTGAGTAGATAAAATGTACCGTTGGAATAATGTTTAGATAATTATTGCTTTTAAAAGCCTTTACGGATCTAGGACCTTATTTTTAGACCTTTCACTTGAGAATTTTTCTCTAAACTGCTCAATAGGAATATTATTTAAAAATAGCTTCAATTGCATGGTATGTATTCCTGAACACATCTGAGCCTAAACATTGTGAGAGATCTGTTATTGGCCTTAGCTTACCCCTGCTACCCTTGCTGAATTTCTCAGGATCTAGTGTGGTCAGGCTGGATTTTTTGTGCACATCTTCCCTTGGGTTAGACCACAGCCTTTGGGATCCTGTGTCACAGTGAGACACAAACATCCATATTCTAGGCTGCCAGAGCAAAGAAAACATTAACAATTACTAACTACTTACTAGGGCCTGGGATTTAGCTCAGTTGGTAGAGCACTGCTCTGCAGTTTCTGAGGTCCTGGATTCGATTCCCAGCACGGCAAAAATGGGAGAAGGGCATGACAATCCACTCCTAAGGCAATCCTGAAACAATCAGCCATTGCAAATCCTATATGAGGGAGCTGATTCAAAATTATAAGAAGGAAAAATCCTATTCAAAGGTCGGATCATAATAAAAGGGGGGGGGGATAAGAATGATTCAATATAAATGGTCTAGAAAATGCATGTAATTGTTCTAACAAGATAAAAACAAAGACCACTACAGGAAAAGTTTCTATCTTAAACAGAACTGGAACCAAAGGACATATAGAAAAATA